>LUGF01009717.1:2140-13836 GCA_001625245.1 Calycopis cecrops
AGGCTGTCCCCCGCACAATACACGACACGGAACAGGTTTTCCGCTCCACTGGACAGCCACACATCAAAATACGCACTCATTAGGAAATACATCGCCGTTGATACGGACATTATAGCTTTGCATTTATATGTATAACTGTAATTATATTTTTTATTATATTTCATGAGTGTGTTGTGTAATGTGTTGTCTTACATTTTATGGTATGCAGGTACGTAGGTCGTACGGTATTTTTGTACGTAAATCCGCAACTTATTGAAATTTACGTTAGTACTAAAATACAGAGAGTAACTTGGATTAACAGAAATAGAAATAGAAATAGAAATAGAAAAATCTTTATTTAGACACATACATAATATATTACACTGTTATACCTAAGCCACTTAAAAGTAAGAGAAAAAAGAAATAAAAATACAATTATGATAACTTAGCCTACGACTTAATTCTAAGGTACATACCACACTGTATAAGAATAGTAAAATAAATAAAAGATAACATAAAAATTCTACATGTAAGGGACAATGCATAACAGTGTAATACACCAAGTGCCCAAAAAGGAGACCACTCAGTTGGATGACTGTAGGTTGAACCACAGTCCTGGTATTACGTGGCTCCTGAGATATAATTAGTTGCAGTAACAGCCAAACAGCCTATATATGTAAAAAAACAGCATATTCATACTTTACGGCGGACACCGCACAAGCACGGCGTCACGATGACGCGAACCAGTATTGCGTCAGCCATGACGCGGACAAGACTTAAGCTACATAATGTTATTTAACAGAACTTAAACATTATTGTCATATATTAGAGTGTCGAAATCTGTATACTCATTCTTGGGTTATGATGGATATTCTTATTATTGGATTATCTAATAGATTACGAGACAGACAAATAAAGGATAACACATAGGATATCTCGAAAAAATTATCCTATAGAATGCCTTGGGATGATTTTCCACGATATCGAAATTAACACGGGCGAAACCACATAAATGTGAGAATAAATACAATAAAACATTGGACAGATAACATCAAATATATCGAATCGGTAGTTTTCATATTTTCATACATTACTTTGCTAGGATTATACTAGCATTTTTCTCGGCATTGCCCCCATTTCTGCCGGCCAGCCGAGTCCCGTTGGACGCTTGTTTCAATCGCCTTCCCACGACTAGCATCCATCTAATATTGGACCCCAGAGATCCCACACTTGATTATTTTCGACCCACTTAAAATGTGAAAAGCTTGATAGTCTCTAGGTTTCAGTTAAACCTAAGTGATATACAGTAATGTTATTTGATTTCAGTAAACCTAAGAGTCCACACTGCCAATAAATGGATATATACTATACTTATGGTAACGTACCACATAAAATCAGGATTGTATTCCTTAATCCTTAGTGGGAGATGCCACGGCCATTCGACTGAGTGGTCAACGTTCCAGGAGTTCGTTACACTGTTACATTTTTCCGTGATTTATTGTAATTTGTTAACACAGTGCCAACTAATCAAATGTATTTTTTTCTCCCTCGGTATTGCAAGTACTTGAATATTTCATCATCATCATCAGCCTATTGCAGTGCACTGTTGGACATGGCCCCATGGCACGCCACTGGCCTCGATCTTCGGCTAACCTTTCCCACTTCCTGCCCACAGCTTTGCGTATGTCGTCACTCCATCTAGTCACAGGGCGTCCTACATCACGTTTGCCGGTACGCGGTCTCCACTCTCGCACCAGTCGATCCCAAAATAAATATTTAACTTTATATAATTTATACATCCTATATGTTTTTTTATGTTCTGTATCTTAGAATTTGATCATTATACGTACTACGAGTAGAAAGATTGGCTAATCATTTTCCACAAGCGCATGTACTTTTTTTATTGCCAATTTTATCGTTCATATTATCACGTGCGCACGGATCAGATGTCGCAACTCGGTCAGGCACCGCGCCTGCGCAAGAGTGGCCTATGGGGTGCAGTAGGGTGGAACGGCCGCCTATTGTCTTACTCTATCTGCTCGATCCAGATCATTGTCGATAGATTCAAACTGTTACGCGTGTATGGTGTAGGTCAATCGATGGTTCGGACTTTCGTCATTCTCGATCAAGTGACAGCTGTGCTGTCGCGTTTCGTGCGGTGTGTAAGTAACCGGTGGCCCATGAAGGTGGCAGAAGAAAGGAGGGCAGCGCATCTGTATAGCCCCTATGCGGATGTTTGTGGGCGTCGGTAGTCATGAAAATGACTCCGGCTGCTCGTTTGCCCTCCTATATCATAAAAAAAAAGGTGCGTGGGGCACGGGCGGGGAAGCCGTAGCCCGGAGATAACCGGCGTGAAGTGATGGTTATGTATTGTCTATGAGTTTGATGCATGAGACGCTCTTCTTTGCTTTAAATAAAGGCCTTTTACTCGAGAATAGCCATACATTTTTATACTTAGGAAGAGGTAGTGCCACGCTGCATGCATACATGTAGTCGAATTGGGCCGGCACCCGGGGAGGTATCTCTCGCTTGCACGAGAGCGTAAAGTGACAGCTGTGCTGTCTCGTTTCGTGGGGCATGTAAGTAGCCGGTGGCCCATGGAAGAAGGGGGCCACGCATCTGTTTCTCTATGCAGATGTCTATGGGCGTCGTCGGTAGTCATAAAAAAAATGGCTTCGACTGCTCGTTTGTCCCCTCATACCATAAAATATCATTTTTGTATTTAAATGTTCATGGAGGAAATTAATCATTTTGTAAGAGGTAGTGCCACACTGCATGCTTGCATGCAGCCGAATTGGGCCGGCACGACCGACGAAGTACCTCTCGCTTACACGAGACCGGCGTAAAGTGACAGCTGTGCTGTCGCGTTTCGCGCGGTGTGTAAGTAGCCGGTGGCCTATGGAGGTCGGAGGAGAAAGGAGGGCAGCGCATCTGTATAGCCTCTATACGGATGTTTGTGGGCGTCGGTAGTCGTGAAAATGGCTCTGGCTGCTCGTTTGCCCTCCTATACCATAAAAAAAACAGACGCATTCTCCTAATTAGTTTATTCATTGTAGTGTGCAAAACTGTGAAGTAGAAATGTAGGGCGCGTCGTCGTGGAAGGTATGTAGTGTACTCAAGTTCTTAAGATTAAACAGTTGTTATCAGGTAATAAAAAGTCGTAAACAATACAGGCATTAATCCAACTGATTGCACATCAAATGAGATCACATGCGAGAACACAATACCGTGTTATCGAGTCATAAACATGTCATAAATAAGTCATAATCTGCGCCGTCATTAAATTTAGTTTATATTTTTCGGATCGACCACACGTCATCCAGCCTATACCTACATTGCGTACGCGTATTTTCGTTCCAGGTATTTTGAGACGATATCTGTACATACAAAACTGGTTACGGTCTCTTTTTAAGAGCTTGTGCAGAAAAATAACAAATCTAATAAAAGTAATTGTAACTCCACTTGTATTCAATGAATCCCGTGGCTAGAGTTTAGTTTCAAGTCTCCAAGTCTCCTGGAAGTGCAGCAAATGGTAGCACTATCACTGTTGATTGCCAATAGTCAAGTTGATCCGTGCAAATTGCAATGACCCATCACTATTGTAACTTTATAATTCGTAACTGTTGAAGACGGCCTCATGAAATAGCAGAGGCAACCGGTCGCGGTGGGTATATTATCGTTATACTATCACCTCATAGGGGTGTTCAAAACTAAAGCATTACATTGACCGGTTTCCCCTGGCTATCTATAACGGGCGAAAATAAAAATATATGATATTTCAATTAAAAGAGGAGCAAAAAGATGACACCAACAAGCATCTGCTAAACAAGATACGCAGATGCATTGCTGACCTTTAAAAAACGCGATGGTTCTGGTCTTAAACACTCAAGACTAAATGACTAGGCTACCTAGTGTAACTAACATAATTACTAATATAATTTTTTTTTTTTTTTTTTATGATATAGGGGGGCAAACGAGCAGTCGGGGCCATTTTCGTGACCACCGACGCCCATAGACATCCGCATAGACTATAGAGGCTATACAGATGCGCTGCCCTCCTTTCTCCTCCCACCTCCATGGGCCACCGGCTACTTACACACCGCACGAAACGCGACAGCACAGCTGTCACTTCACGCCGGTCTCGTGTAAGCGAGAGGTACCTCCCCGGTCGTGCCGGCCCAATTCGGCTGCATGCAAGCATGCAGTGTGGCACTACCTCTTACATAAAATCTTACATAATATTAAATTAAAGAAAGAAAACCGACAACCGAAGTCCTTAAGGTTACAATTGTTTTTCAATTGTGATCTTTAGAATTTCTTAACATGCAAAGTGCATTCTGTAAGAAAAGTTGCCACTCTGGATATTTCTTAACCTGACTTGTGCAAAGAAAATGACCTATTTATAAGTTCTCAAAATCCGACAACGCGCTTGCAAAAACTCGAGTTTGTGGATGTTAGTGGACGGCGATAGTCATCTACTCATTCCTTTATCCCATAAAAGGATCAATACTTATGGCAACTTTGACACGCAGCTATATTTTACTCCATATGTTAGACTATTCCCACCCGTGGAAATTTCGGGATAAAAACTATCCTGTGCTAATCCAAGTTAATCTCTATGTGTGGCAAATTTCACGAAAATCGTTTCAGTAGTTTTTAGCGTGAAGGACTAACAAACTAACAAACAAACAAACATACAAACTTTCACATTTATAATATTAGTAGGATACGTAAGGTAACGTAAGCGCGGTAAAGCTTATTTACTCATATTCTTTAATACTACGAACCTTAAATGTTTTCTAAAATACTACATGATCTACACAGCCAGTGCTAGGTGCACCTGTGTCAGCCCAGTATCGGTATAGTAACGGTTAGCGACCTACATTACGGTTCCCAGATTATAATTATGCGGTTTTCACCTCACCAAATCGATTCATTACCGCCGGTTTTCCGTTAATGGTTTCGATGTTTTTGTGTCATTAAAACCGCTATTTTAAACTGTTTTGAGTTCGGATTATCTTGTTTTGTGGCCCGTGGTTTTACTCGCGTGTGTATGCACGACTGCAAGACTGCAAGCATGGAACTGCCTCATACTAATGAACTTATTCGTCGTTAAACTTTTGTGTGGTCTTGTAAAAAAAAAAATCATTTGGTCTGGTACACTCACGCTGGATGCATGCAGCCGAATTGGGCCGGCAACACCGGCGACCTCCTATTATTTACACGATGTATGGTGACAGCTCTACTGTCGTGTTTCGTGTGGTGTGTACTGCCGGTGATCCGTGGAGGCGGGAGGAGCAAGAAGGGCAACGCATCTGTATAGCCTCTCGCGTCGGTAGTCATGGAGAAGGACTACGACAGCCAGTTAGCACCGCATCTGTAATTGGTAGGTAGTAGGTACCACACGGACGCCGTAAGTTGCGACCTGGCAAAACATTCCATTCCCCTCTCTCTACCCCCGCACCACCCCCGTCGCCATATTAGGGCGACATCGGGGGAAGAGCGGGGCTAGAGAGCATTCTTCGCATTCTTGCCGGGTCCCAACTCACCGCGTCCGTGTAGTATATGCGAATGTCTATGGGATTCTGTAGTCATAGAAACGGTTCCAACTGCTCGTTTGCATCCTTTTATTAAAAAACTGTAAGCAACCTTATTTTTGCGTTGTTTTTATAATCCAATTAATATTATCTATCACGAGTACCAGGGCAGCATAGACGTAGAAAAGGTATTACAGTATGCGAGTTTTATGGTCGCCCGCTACCAGGAATGCAGATATAACCGTTACGCGTATATCGCTCAGATCTATATTTCATACACCTACGTTTTTGATACAATTATAATTTAATATTTAGGTTAATGGTCTTACCTGACTGCGTTAGAAAGAGGGCAATGTTTTTCGAGCGTATTGAGTACTAAGATCTATGTTATGTAGATTTTTAGGTTCCCTGTTAAAGCCTGATATTGTGACGTTAGATTAGTCTTGATAACGCGAGTGGCATGAGCAGTTACAAGCTTTAATGTTTCTTCAATTTTATGTTATTATATTTTATTCTTTAAAGTTTAAATTAATAAAAAAAACAATCCATTATAATTGTAAAACACAAGCATTGCTCTTAGCGCGGCAGCCATTAATTTTAATCCGGTATCATAATGGAGCTAAAACAGAGTCCATGGGTTTCATGTTAGCGAGTCATCTCCCCGGCTGTTCCGGCCCGATTTAATCGCAATGTAGCAACTACATCCTTACTAAGTATATCATGTTATACCAATAATGAGATGAATAGCCAGCAGACAGGCGATCGATGCTAAGCGAGCAAAAACTACGCGCAGTGTACCGTAAAAGCGCCTAATGCGGTCGTGGCGTTGCGTTTTTTTTATTTTCCGCACTGTAAATAGAGATAAGAAAAGATAATCATGCTGTATTGGTTCTTTATAGTTGATGAAGTACATATAAAACAAGCGACAAATCATTTACTAGGGCAGTGATTCTCAACCATTGTGCCGCGGCACTTTAGTGTGCCGCCAAATTTCAAAAGTGTGCCGCCAAATATGCCTATATTAATGTTAATATTGTACACTACAATATTATTAAATTATATCATTTGAAAAGAAAAATATTTAAAATGTTATTATTGTAGTATTTTGTATATTTAAAATTTTTGTCATACTTAAATATTTTTTTTTTTTTATGGTATAGGGGGGCAAACGAGCAGTTGTAGCCATTTTCATGACTACCGACGCCCATAGACATCTGCATAGACTATACAGATGCGCTGCCCCCCTTTCTCCTCCCACCTCCATGGGCCACCGGCTACTTACACACCGCACGAAACGCGACAGCACAGCTGTCACTTCACGCCGGTCTCGTGTAAGCGAGAGGTACCACCCCGGTCGTGCCGGCCCAATTCGGCTGCATGCAAGCATACAGCGTGGCACTACCTCTTACTAAAGTAAATAATTTTTAATTTTGTTGTAGTAAGTAAATAATTTTTATCTTTTTCTTTGTGTGCCGCCAAATTTTGAAATCGTTAAATATGTGCCGCAACAAACAAAGGTTGAGAATCACTGTACTAGGGGCTTTTAAATTTTGCCACTATCAAAAATATTACATTGATAGCGATAGAAATTAACTTTAAAGTATGAAAAAGATACTTAGAAAAATCATGAATCGTGTGTGTATCTTTAAATGATATTACTCGAATAATTCAAATCGTAGATATCAGGATAATTGTTATGGTGCAGACGTCCTCCATCTCCCATCCTCCAATGAACCCTCGCAAACTCTCACACAGAACGAGACTTATCTGTTACTTTACGGTCGTATCATGAAGCGAGAGGTACCTCCGTGGTGCCAGGCCCATGATAGCTTGTCACTGGCACCATGACGCATTCCCCTGCCACTGACACCGGCGCTGTTGACACTCGCATATGTTATGTAAACAATGTAGAACAATAAAGGATCACACATGTTACATCAAGGTTGCATGAGTAATATATAAATATCAATATTGTTATGTCATCACAAAACATTACAACAGTTGTACTCATTACAACTTGTAGTAATGTAATGGTTCTAGTAGTTTGATTGTCATATTTTATGTAAGTATAGATAGATAGGTACGTCAAAGGTGATATATCCGGGACACTCCATCGCCCAAAGGCTCTCGCAGTGGTTTTAGTCGGTGGGGGCCCCGTGCCGAGTCCGACACACCCTTCCGGCTCACCCAGATTGGGTAAGTATTTCGAATGTCCGTGGAGGGCGATAGTATTCTAAAAAGAAGCTGTCCTGCGTCTTATTTATCGTTGGCGGATTGCCGTCCCATCGAAAGAGGAGAAAGAGGGAATAGAGAGTGCACTTGTGCCTGCGCAGACAGCTCGTCCTCGTCCATATGGAGATGGGCCGCCATAACCGAAATTAGCTAAAAGACAATGACATAATTATTATGTCAGTATATGGTGCCAGTGATTCACTCAACTAAATAATAAAGATGCGACGCTTATTTCGTTCTTTTTTTTATGGTATAGGAGGGCAAACGAGCCGACGCCCACAAACATCCGCAGAGAGAGAGAGGCTGTACAGATGCGCCGCCCTCCTTTCTCCTCCACCTCAATGGTCCACCGGCTACTTACACACCGCACGAAACGCGACAGCTGTCACTTTGCGCCGGTCTCGTGTAAGCGAGAGGTACCTGCCCTGTCGTGCCGGCCCAATTCGACTACATGCAAGCATGCAGTGTGGCACTCTCACTAAACTACTGCTTGTTTGAAAACAACTGCTGTGTATTTCGAATATCGACGTACTCGTATGTCCTTAGGTGTGATGCTACAGACTCACAGACACGTAAGACTTTTACAAGAGGAAGCACCATACTGCATAGCACCATACTACATTGCACCAGAATCGGGCCAGTACGGCCGGGGAGGTGCTGTTCGCTCATATGACGCCGCCACAAAGTACAGCCAAACTGTTGAGTTTCATGCTGTATATGAGTTTCGGGTACCTCATTGGAAGTGATCATCATCAGATGAAACACATCTGCATAACAATCATGCGGGTCTTTATGGGCTTCGGACCTCATAAGGCTGCTCGTATGGCAATGCGAACGGTTTAAGTCATACCCGTATACTATAAGACAAACATATCAAACTTAAGCTACATCCTGGAATTAAAAAAATTCATAACAATTGCTTCAATAAAAATCATTTAATACACTTTACAAATACTTTCCAAACCCTTCCACCAGGCTCTGCAGTGGCCCACCTGGCGCACGCTCAACCGTCTTCGGACAGGAGTGGGCCGCTGCAGGTCAAGCCTGGTAAGGTGGGGCTATGCCACTAGGTCGGAGTGCGACTACGGTGCCCGAGACCAGGACATGTCCCACCTTTTGTCCTGTCCTCTGTGCCCTACCAACTGTACTAAAGCCGACCTCATGCAGGTGTCAGATGATGGCCTTTCCGTGATAAATTACTGGTCCGGAAAAATCTAATTTTTGATAATTTTAAATATTTAGTGGAAATAGTCAATTTAAATGGTGCCATTGACACGATAGAAGATACTTTCCTTTGTAATAAAAAAAACGCAGTGCGTTTAGAAAAGCTATCTCGCACCGAAATTTCGTGTTTTGAATGCGTAAGCTGCCATCAGATCGGCGCTTGGCTTTCGTCGAATTAAGGTTATGTTGCTGAGCTCGACACGGCTTTCCAATGCGTGATGGAACCACTAACGACCTTACCAGGCATCTGATAAATCTGGGACCGCACCTACAATGCTTAAGTCCGGTTTAGGTTCTTATTTAAAGTCTTGTCTATCCTATTAGGAACTTACCTAAGTTCCTAATCTCTGTGAAACAGAACCTTCTGTTTCACAGAGGTTAGGGCTAGTAATTAGAAGTGTTTATGTGGTTGGGAGTTACATCTAGAATAGCTACTAGATCCTTTAGTATCGTTAAACTCGGTAGATCTTGCAATTGAATTTAGATGTATTTTTATAACCCAAGGAGCAAACAAGCAGTCCGACCTTAAGGCGCTCCACTACCTACTACAACCTTTATAACTTAACATGAAATGGGGCTACCGAAGAGGTACGTACTGTTTTTCAGTCTGGCGTGACGGATAGCCTATGGAAAAGCAGAGCATCAGTTCCTATTTCTACAAATCCAATCTCTATAAATCAATGTTTGTTTGTTTGTTCTTTTTATTTATTTATTTATTCTTGTACACTTAAAACACTTTATGTAAAAAAGACATACAATACTTTGAGTACAAAGGTACAGCTTATTCCAAATGGGAATCTCTGCCAGCTGACAGCTGACTGACAAATAAATTTTACATTCCAAACCATTTATTGTGATGAAGCTATGGTAAGGTCTTCTAAGTTCGCCCGACAGTTTTCCTAGCCAATATTCTACCTAACCTAGGAGATGCAGCTAGTTCTAATAATATTATAAAGCGAAGATTTGTATGCGTGTTTGTTATACTTTTACATGGCATATACAGATCTGGATTTTTTCTCCCAAAAAAATTAATAACTCCCGTGGGCTCTAACGCAATCCATTAAGATAATAGGTATCATCTTTTAGGCGTGGGTACCTATATCCGCGGGGCTCGGAAAATACTAAATACAAATAATAAATAAGAAATACTGAATAGAAAAACATCTAACATAAATAAATATATAAAAATAAATAAACATATAATGAAATTTATATCTCATAATATAATATTAATTATAGTATAATTATGTGTAGCAATGCTCACGGTATGTCCAGACAGTTATATACGGTCCGCTCCCGTTACTGTTAGATTGTATGTCTAGTATGATAAATTACAGGGGACATTACACCGCTGCTTTTATTAGGTCGAGCAGACGATGTTGTTGTGGAAACCAGCAGTGGAACGTGCTCGGTCGATTGTATGTCTTGTACATGATAAATTACAGGGGACATTACACATTACACCGCTGCTCGTGTTAGGCCGAGCGGGCAATGGTGTTGTGGAAACCAGCAGTGGAGCGTGCTCGGTGATTAGCGATGGGCTTTACTCGTTTGATGATACGGGGTGAATTATGATTTATGAACAGCTTAGGCACGCTTCACTTACAATGAATGAATGATCACTATTAAAACAGCAATTACAATTTTTAAGTTTTTTTTACATACAGTGTGTTTATTATTCTTTTGCTTAAAACCTATTTGGATTTTTGGATGAAATTTGAAGAGTGAAAAAAGAAATAATCACACTCAGAAATGCCATAAAATCTACTATTTTTATCAAGAAACTAAAAACTAATGGTCCTTTTGGGTCAGACTTTACGCGAGCGAAACCATGGGGCACAGTGTAAACTTTCACTTCAGAATTATGTTCTTATGGAGCAAACTCATGTCGCATTCGAAGACACACACTTCAACATTATATGCTATTTACATTAAACTAATTATTAAAATAATTATCGCTCAGATAAATGAACACTGGACTATAATACATATTACGGAAGTTATAATAACTCAAAAATATTTGGTAAGAAACGTAGATAGTGTCATCGCACTGCGCCGAATAAAGTGGGGTTCTCCATGGTTACCGTAACCTAACGGCAGCCATCGCCCAACCTTTTAATATACAACCGTGAGCGTATTCGCTTTTTGCGTCTGCATAATTTGTTACAGATTGTACATGGACTAATCTGTAACAAATTACATCTAAACCTGTTCAGTGGCTTTTGCTTGGAAGAATTACAGACAAACTATTGCATTTGTAGTATTAGAAAGTAGGATTAAGTATAGATTAATATTTAGCTCAGAAGTCCATTTATGCACTAGCTTCCGCACGCAGCATCGCCTGCGTGGATTTCGGACTTCAAAAATGAAAGATACACAGGTGTGTGATTCCCCCGTAGGTGATAGCGTGATAATATGTAGCCTAAATGTTAACCCGACCTGTTAGTAATATTTATGCATATTTGAAATCTATGCAGTACTTTTTGAGTATAGTCCGTCCATACATACATACAAACAAATAAACAGACAAAAATTCTAATAAATATATTTTTGGCTTCGATATCGATTGTAAATTACGCCCGAAGTATTCTTTTAAACATATACTTCAATAATAAATAATAAATATTTCTTTATTGCACACCAAACATTAAACACTTAAATATATTTACTATAACTACTAATATCAATGTACAATTAGGCGGCCTTATTGCTATAAAGCAATAT
>LUGF01009717.1:21344-36213 GCA_001625245.1 Calycopis cecrops
GGGTGACTGAGAGCAGCACATTTTTCATCACACGGATAAAATTAAAGAGTAACAAAGTAACACGTAGGTACTACTCGTACATCCCTACTAAGTTTGTTTGTTACGCTTTCACGCCAAAACTACTAGACCGATCATTATGAAACTTTGTACACATATTCCTGGAGGTATTAGAAATAACATAGGATACTTTTTATCCCGAAAAAATGTTCCTGAGGGATGCCATGGAATGATTTTCCACGATATCGAAATTTACGCGGGCGAAGCCGCGGGGCGCAGCTAGTAGTTGATAAGATAATTTTAATATTCTACTCTACTCTACTCGCAAAGTTGAAATTTTTCTTACTCTCTGATATGGGTACCTTCTTGCTGAAATAGACTGAGTTGCCATTTTTTTTAAGAGCTAGTAAAAAAGGGTTTTTGTAATCAAATCTGAACATCGTTTATACCTTCCGTAATGGTATCTATGCAAAAAGTAATCATTTTTTGTCCACTGTGATCAAGGTGTTAGAAATCAATTCAGCAATAAAAAATATTACATCACTCAGATGATGAACGATTAATTCATCAGAAACCCTTAGCTATAAAAAAAAACATTGCGATACCTGTCTGTGGTAAGTAATTAGGAATAAAAAACATGCTGTCTTAGGGAGTGCCGATGGAAGTCAAAGATGAAAACTATCAAGAGATATTAACCTGCATTTATTAGCACACATTTGGCGTTACAATTTTGCGTAACCCCGCTTTCCTGTGTTACGTATCATGTTGCTGACGAGAACTCAATATTTTTGACTATTTCTAAAGAAGTTTTAACTTAAAAAACCAATACACGTTTTCACTTGCCAGTTGCCACTAAAACAGGTTGCCTGGTTTTGCAAATAAATCATACAGTTCAATTCTCGAGTTAGTCAAAACATTTTTACTAAGCAAGTACCAACGTACGCGTTGACGAGTATTATACATGATTAAGATTCTTTAAACGGATTCTATCGCGTTCGATGCAAAACATCCACTTGCAGAATATGGCAAAACCTCCGCAATGAACGAGTCTATCAATTCGTTAGTCCCCTGATATATACTCCTCACACCTTCTCTCATACAAATTTATATAATTTGTTTAAACAAATTTGTTTAACAAATTTATAAATTTATATAATTTGTTGAAGGTGTGAGGAGTATATATCAGGGGACTAACGAATTGATAGACTCGTTCATTGCGGAGGTTTTGTCATATTCTGCAAGTGGATATTTTGCATCGAACGCGATAGAATCCGTTTAAAGAATCTTAATCATGAGCAACATTCGCGTAAATATACGAAGAGTATCATACATGTTCTAACCATCAGAAAATAAGTAAGTCGGGTTCCATAGTCTTAAACCAGTACGGGTGATGCTTTATTTGTACGCAATACCCATGCACAAAGGTGTATGCATGAACAATGGCGAATCTTTTTATTATTCAACTTTAATTCTAATAAACTACAAGGAACCCCAAAATATGGCAAGCTTCGAAGGTCACGTATTAATATTGATGTCACATATCTTTGCTCGACACCGTGACATTGTGTGACGGTGAGATCTAATCTGTCCTCTGTATGAGGCAAGCGCACAACACGTGTCAACTTTTTGTGACGAGTGTGCCGATGTACTGATAAAAGCGGGTTCAAACTTGCTGAGGGATCATACCACCACGCACCGTCTCAGCTGTGACGTCACATCGGTATCCACATTTTTTTTATAGTATTGTAAAAAAACAGCGGTAAGAATGTTGAAGCCGCGTGGTCGCGAGTATTTTTCGAGTCTTGTTGTAAAAATAATATTTTAACTTCTAAATAACCCGGAATTAGAAATAGGGCGGTGCGCCTATACGTCGTAAGAGGTGGCTTCTGCATTGCATTCGGAATGCGCCGGCACATTAAGGACCTCTCGCGCACACGGTACCGTCATAAAGTCTGATGTGTTTAGTGCGTTGTTTTTTATAGTATGAGAGGGCAAACGAGCAGTCGGAGCCATTTTCGTGACTACCGGCGTCCATAGACATTCGCATAGAGTTTATAGTTGCGTTGCCCTCCTTCCTTCTCCTCCATCCATACGCCACGGGCTACTAACACACCGCTTAAAACGCGTCGGCACAGCTGTCCCTTTTCACCGGCTTGTAAGCGAGCCGTGCCGGCCCCATTCGGCTGCATACATGCATGCACTATAAAATCTAGTCTAGTCTGTCGCGTTTCGTGTTTTAGGCTTTGCTTTAGGCGCTAGCTCACCTCTCGGTGGGAGGTGTGCAGTGCCACAGAGCGGCTGTACTCTTGACATACATACTGCGTGTTTAATTGCTCTGCGTTGTTTTAATGGGGTCATTGCCCATTCATACGTACATTACGATATCTTTATTACGAACTTTATTATTTTAGTTCTCTTCAAGGATTTTGAGATAATATCGACCTTAGGTTTGGATTTTAGATGGAAGGTAGACGTGGTCCACCATCGAGGTGGTGCACTACATCCGAATTGGCCGAGGTGGTACCTCTCGCTCACACGATACCGGCTATGCTGGCGCGTATTGTGAAACGGAGGACCTGTCACAATACATGTGCATTACAATTATATGTATGGATGTCTATGGGCGTCGGTACTCATCAGAATTCAACTAATCATTTGCCCCTTTATACTAAAAAGAACTTAAAATGTCCGCTTTATCTAGGAAATATTCGTGAAATCTCACTAGAAAACAGGCTTCTAATGGCCATGCACACAGAGGTAACACCAAAGACTGGTAACACTATAATTACCTACTGTCAAAACTCTCGCCACATTGTTTAATTTCGACATTAAACTGATAAAAATAAAGGAAAATATACCTAGCGGCTGGATTAGTATTTACATTATTACCTAAAGTGGACGTGGCAGCCCTAGTGGCGTTACATTCTAGACCAGTCTTTCTCGAAGTGGGCGGTAAGGGGCATAGAAAACGACTTAAATGCTACATAAGTCTTTAAGTTTAAGATGAAAAAAAAACGGGAGTCGCTAGGGTAATAACTGTGTGGCGCACCCCTTAGTTTATTTTTCCGCTTTGTGAATTGTGGCCCTTGCCTGCCGAAAAGCTTGCTGACCGCTGCTCTAAAAGCATGCTACGTCTTTTATCATCATTTGACATAGAAGCTATCTGATGATTGATGACGTTGCCTCTACATCAGAGCGCTGATTTTTGGATGCGGAATTCTTGTACAATGTAAGATTGTTTTAATTGGTGAAAATATTACATTATTTCATTTCACTTTTTGCTTCACTTTTTACTTCTTCACTTTTCCTTTTTTGTTGTGTGAAAGTTTTATGCATTTTTTTCTGATCTAAAATGTAATGTTTTCGAGTAAGTAAGAGTAAGTGTCTGATTACTATCAGGGAGAAATTAAATTATTCTTACACTCGCAAGAGCATGGATTCTGATAATTTCCTCTTTAGAACTACTATAATATAATTAATTACTTTTCACAAAATAAAGTAAACCACGTAGAGAAAGCAAGCCAAATATGTAGGTATCGCGAATAATAAAAAATAAATAATGAACTTGAACTTATTTTTACCAGTCACTAGCTGCGCTCCGCGGTTTCACCCGCCTAGCCCTGTCCTGAGAAGAACCGGCGAAACAAACTCCGCGGCCCCAATACTATAAAAATACCTACCTAATTCTCCTCTTCTATGATTCAAAATCATAGGCCCATATGACTGCAATAATCTCCGATTGGAGATGGTAACCACAAGAAGATTACCAAAGAGTCCTCTCCTCTCTGGCGTAGAGATTCTTTCGTCAGAAGATTTTCGTCGACTATTTCCCACATCCGGTAGTGGTTATTATATCTGTATCTCTACGACTAAGTGACCTTAACATTTCCATACAAAAACTATGATTGTTATTTATATTGCAATAGTTTATTTATTGACCGTTGATTAAATTCCACGAAGGGCATTCGAGTTTTTTATAGTTTTAGTATTAGTAATATCTTTACCCGCGGCTTCGTTCGCGTATACTTTTTTTTAAATATAAAAATTATAAAATATATCCTATGTCCTTTCCTCTAAGAATATGTGTACAAAGTGTCAAGATGATCGGCTAATGATTTACCATTACTATAAGCTGAGGCCTGCCTGTTACAGACAGACGTTGAAGTATTCGCAGAATATTTAATTACATATTCACTTAAAAAAAATATTATATTAAAAAAATCAAACATTTAAGGGGGGCTTTGACAACAGAAATATTTTTCCCCTTTTTATAGTACAGCACAGAACCCTTCGTGCAAGTCTGAAGCTGCGTATCGACTATGCGCTCCTGGCGCGCGTGCCATGAACACCCGCGCCAAGAGTGTGTTCCGCCGAACGCGCTCCAAATGTTCGATTGGTATCAACGAAGCGCGCGTGGCGCGCGCGGCAACTGTTCCAGTGTTCGGTTCGTTAATTTACGGCTCCTTTGATTATCCATAATGGGAGCGCAACAAACACAAAAACATACAAAACATCCGTCTCAATTGGCGCGCGCGCCACGATTGATGCGTGGTAAAAAACCGACACCCGACGCGACGGAACGGACCGCTCCGCGTTCGGGCGCTCCAACGAACACAATGGCGCGCGTTCCAAAATGGTAACAATTTCGCGCGTTTGGAGCGCGCGCCAATGTTCGCTCTCTTGGAGCGCATAGTCGATACGCAGCTTGACACGCACTTGGCCGGTTTTTTATAACTGCACCTCCTTTTGTGGCAGTTAAATATTTGGCCTAAAATATTAAAGTTCGTTCAAATGGGACAATGTTATGCGTTGTATATGTTAAGTGCACACTGGTGAATGTGTCGTGTGAACCAATTTACCTTGACTTGATGGTTTTAGCTTTGAATTGGCGATTTAGCCGCTGGTATTGCCGAATTAGGTTTGATCCGTATCGGACCGGTTATGCTTTAATGTCCTACAAAAACATACACACATATAATTGTTATTTTTTAATTCTATTCTAACAATACTGATATCTATCTAATTTTGGTAGGCAATGTCCAGTGGGAGAGTGTTGTATGGTGTATATCTATGGTCAACCATTAATCGAAGACTGTGAGAGGGGTACATGACAATTGTACAGGACGACTGTGAATAACTTGTGACGGCTCCCAGCTTGTCACCGTGAGGAGGGTTGCAGGTATCCTTGTATACAGGGTCAGTGGCCAAATTTTCAGGTTTGGTTCAGAATCAATAATACATTCGATTTATGAAATAAAAAAGATTAAAAAAATAATTAGATAAAATTACTTTGTCCCATGTTGTAAAACATATTTCTTGGTCACCACGTGCATAACACTCGCGACTTACGGTACGCCGACGGCACTGACCTTGAAGTCGATACATTTCGTGTAAGAACAACAATTGATGTATTTTTAAGGACCATTTCAAATCGATTTTCATTTAACAAAATGTTACAATTAGACGATAAAATTTAAAACACCACCTTGGAATGATGTTTACTTCCTTATTTTAAAATTTGGCTGGTGACCAAAAAATAACCCTGTATATTATAGGCAACATTTGCCGTCAGTAGTGTCCCCAGTGTTCTCCTTGTCATTTAGTATATGAATATGCAACAGACAGAACCTAAGGTTGGTTTTATTTGGATTGGATCAACCCAGGATGGTTCGGGAGGTCGTAATTATGATAAGAGGTCCTTGCTCAGAGGTGTAAAATGGGACAATAATATCATTTTTTTAACAAAAGACATACTAAACCTATTTTAATGGTGTCTAATATTTGTTTTATTTTCTTTGCAGGTAGTGATTTTAAGGATACAGCCGTACCAGACACACTAATAACGTAAGTTTATTTGCCTCATGCACAACTGATAAGCAGGCGTCTTTTCCGCTGGAACACCACACAAAACGCGATAGTATAGATGTGACTCATATCGGTACCATGTGGGATGCCACCCGTACTTTATAATAATGTATTGTACGTTATTTCAAACATTTGTACTCTATACTTTATCCCCCTTATTAATAATGGAATAACTATATCCAAGTAATAACCTAGTAATAAACTGACATCTGTCAAATTCCATACTTTTTATGTGTTTTTTTATATGGAATTTGACAGATGTCAGTTTATCACTAGGTTATTCCTTGAATAGAGTTATTCTATGTTTATTAATAAGGGGGTATGAGAATAATAAAGTACTCGGAAATACTTTATATTGCACAATCAAAAATTTATGGGATTCTAAAAGTGTAGACCGAAAACCTATGCTTTACATATTAAAATTAAATAGGCTGTAGCACTGGTGATCATAGTTACATGCGTAAAGTGAAACTAAGTAGGTACTACCTACTACTACCCTATTTTTTTGCTAATTATAATTATGTTGTTAGTAAGGGTAAAACAAAATTTACTTTATTTTAAAATCATGTACTTTATTTTCTTAACATTTATAGCCTATGTACTTTATTGGCAAGAGAAAAAGGTGGCAACCCTAGATGTACCTGTCCAATCGAGTCTGCGCAGGCTGATGATAAATGATGTAGCATGGCACCATCTTAACAAAAGTGATTACCAACTGCATATGCCGCTCCACATACATAGTCACTTCATATTTCATGACGGTATCGCACGCATGATTAGAGAGGATAATTCGCCGAGTAAACTGTCGTATCGATGACAGGGAACGAGTAAAAACGTGTGGCGTGTCTATATGTGGCTCCACACGACAGGAAGGTGGTTAGACCGTTTTACACCAGAGAGATGAGGAAGAGGATGGGTTGTTATACGAATAAACTGTGTAAGAGTCATGCTGTCGCCATTCGTGCGGTTTTTGAATGTTCCGTGGCTAATGGAGGATGAAGGCATCTATATAGCCGTGCAGATGTTAATGTGCCTCTGAAGTAATCAAGGTTGCGTTAGTCCTTTACTTACTAATTACATGATTTGTAACGTAAGAAAGAACATATATAATATATAACATAACAGAAATACGAGAAACAGGCATAAATTAGACATAGTTACCATTTCATAGACTTAGTAAAGAATTCCTTTCGAGGGCAATGCATACGTCTCTACAATAGGATCCCAGAAAGCGTCCAAAAACTTTCGATTAATAAATTTAAAAACTTAGTTTTGACTCGCGAGTCACTTAGTGCGAGTCACGTTAATAGTGCGATGTACAGTTAGTGAAGTCCTCGCTCATTTTACGACGTTGGTCTTATTATATGAAACCGAATGCGACAGAAATTACGCGACGATTTAAAACTTACGGCAGTTTGGCCGCATCCTTATCTAACAACGATTTACCGCTCCGTTTGTTGTTAACGATTCTAATAATCGTAATTAACGATTTAGATGACAGGCGTGCGTGCGATACGGGCAGTTGCTCGTTAAATATTTGTTGTTCGTGTCAGGCGCTGCTTGGTTACGTCTCAGACCAGTGCAGGACTTAGGTTCGATGCTTACGGCCCCTGTCTGTTATGGCGCCCATTCTTATTCACCTTCTTCATCACCACCATCATCATCAGCCTATTGCAGTCCATTGGCATTTCCCTTAGCACGCCACTGGTCTCGATCTTCGGCTAACCTTTCCCACTTCCTGCCCACAGCTTTGCGTATGTTGTTGCTTCTTTATTCATTTACGTTATTTTGATCTTTCTTCGTTTAGAATTTTAAAACTTTCTTATGCCTCGCCTTGATTCTTACTATACCGACCAGGTGAAAATTAGATTACGTAAGACGATCTGTCTATCGAATGGGTGGAACGAGGGTCTTTGCGATTTATCTGGTTTAAAAGCTATTAGTAGCAAGTGACCAAGTAGCATATGCAAGTGGCTCGTGACTGACCTTCGGCCCTCTAAGGGGGAGGCCTGTGTCCAGAAGTGGACGGACTTCTGCTGATGATGGTGATGACCAATAGTCTGTCTTTTCTTTATCCTTACGTATATCTCGATAGATAAATTTATTTGGGGGTCAGAAGTCTTCTACTCCAGTTTCATGCTCATCTGTCTAAACGAGAAAATGAAAAGTTAGAAACGTTTCATTTTCTCTTTTAGACAAATAAGCACGTCGTAGGAGACAGTTCTTTTGATATGCGTGCAATTGACTGGTGGAAAATGATGTCACGACGAATGTTAGGTGCGGCCTTTCACTGAAGCTTTCAGTTTCACCCGGTGTCAAGTAAAATTTAATTCTAAATCTTGTGTTTGAAGGCGGTTGAAAATATAATCCATTTTCATAGTAGCAAGTAGTGCCATTGCATTGCAGCTGATTTACAACGGCACGACTAAGGAGGTATCGCTTACATGATACCGTCGTAAAATGAAAGCTAGACACACGCGTAAGTTTTCGGTGGCCTAATGAAGCGGAAGAGGAAAGGAGGGAAACACAATATTTGCATAAAAAAGCACGCTTTTGCCCACTTGCTGTAGAAAAATAATTCGTTTATTTCGAGCTGTCGAATAGTTGTAGTTAAAAGATTTAAGGATTGTACAGATTACTATTAAATCAGCCGAAAATACTTAAGTAGAGTTAAGTATTGTTTATACAGGCTTATACAATACTTATCCTCTGACAACCACAAAAATGCTTCTTGCTAATATTTTAAAATGTGGAACCGAAATTTTTGATTAAACGAAATTACATATTAAGTTTTAAATAGACTAACCAAGATTTTAATACGAACCTATATAAGTAATTTTGACTGTCATATAATTACTCAAAACTAATTCAAATTCTTTATTTTGCAAAAATGCGGAACATAAAGATGATAAATAATGATATTTTGTCCAGCACATTTGCCAAGTTATTTTATGGCATATAAAGAACATATTACACATTATTAAAATATAAGTACAAACAATCAAAATAAATATTGCAATTATTCAAATTTATAATTTAAAAATTCTCTAATTCTTTAAAATCTCTTTTCTACAAGCCATTTATGCATATATCTTTAGAGACATGCTAAATTGGCGTATGGTAATGAAACGTATTTATATACCGATGATTATTTAACACTGGCAAGTCGTGACTGATGAGACGTGCGAGCGTGATTGACAATCATTGCCAACAAACGAGCAGGAAGCGGGCTGATGTGAAGTGATCACGATTTGTTAAATCAAACGTAACGTAAGATAGGCACAAAATTTATGTCCGGATGTTCGTACAACATACGGTTCGGAAGTGTTAAAAGTTGTAAGATTGGTTGCATCCTCTAAACAGGACACGAGAAAGATAGTCATAAGATAGATGGAAATAGTGTTTAAAACTAATACAGAACCCGTAATAATAATTTAAGATAATGTAATAATATTATTAATATTAATAATAATATAATAAATAATAACTATGAGTGATTGCTACGTATAGTTGGTCGCTGCTTTCGTAAGTAACCGCTACTTTCTACAACAAATACACATAACATTCTTCATAAAACAGTTCTAGACATCGGTAATAACGTTAGTACATACCTATATAAGTATTTATTATATTCTTACAAGTAGTGCAGCGTAAAATCTCTCCCGTGGGAACCATTTTAGGGATAACAGTACCTATTTTTGTTATTCCAGATTTATCTATACGCGTAGCGTAGTAATATTATAATCAAAGTGATTTGTTATTGTTTGCTTGCAGTGTGCCGAAATTCCGATTTCCCGTAGGAATGTGTAATTTTACTGCAGTTAAATGTGTTTTTAATGTTGATCAGGCTTAATATCTATACACCACAAAAAGTTTTCATTCGAATCCGTCCAATAGTTTCGGAGATTACACCGGACAAACAGACAAACGGACAAAGATACATACAAAAAAATTTAAAAACATTGAAAGTGTTCCAATAGGTACTATTTTAACATCGCCCCCAATTAGATTTTCGTAAATATATCCAATGTACAGACAAACGAATTGTACTGTTTTATTATATGTATAGATATAAATCTTAAGAGTATCTTTTTTGTTTCTTTCAACGTGCTAATCTCTGGAAATACTGCTCCGATTTGAAAAAATATTTCAGTAATAGTTAGGCCATATCGCGAGGAAGGCTATAGACTACTTTTTAACCGACTGCGGTAAAAAAACGGATTCACGTAAACGAAGCTGCGGGCATTCCCTAGTAATCCATCTTTGCCTAGTTTCGACCGAAACCGTTTAAAGTATTAGCGTGAAAGAATAACAAACAAACACATATATTTTTGATTTTATAATATTAGTATCGAAGAGGAAATTAGTCTATTAGGAATATTTAGAAATTGAGTACTAAGATTTATGTGCATGTAATGCACTACTACTAGTACTAATTACAACCTAGTACTTAGTATCCACGGTAGGCACTGGCCAGACAGTACAAATTCTCACTACGACCCTGGCAGCTATTTTACTTAATGGTTTTAATTACCAATAAAAGTTAAGAGATTGATCACCTTGCCTCCTTTTCTAATAGAAAGTCAATTTGCCAGCAAGTTTATTATCGCAAGGTATTAACCATGATTAACAAGTTTTTGTTGATTTTCCTATAAATAATGAAGATGATTTAGCACTTCTCGATATTGCAAATACGATAAGTTAAAAATAAAGTGCAGAAGTTCCCATTGAAATTTTATAATAAGAAATTCTCATACAAATGTACAATTTTATTTACCCATTAACTTTACTTACATCCGACGGGTAATGATTTTTCTTTATTCCCTGCGACATCTTAACCGGAGTCCTGACATGACGAATGTTAGGACTAATAACGGGTAGGATCGGCTTAGAGTTTTACCTTATGGTTGAGATGGGGCCCTTTGTGGTTACAAAAATGATCTTAAGGCCTTTAAACTTTACGGTGACTTAAATCCTCCCAAACCGACTCTCATGAAATTTTGAATGCACAATCAGGTAGGTCTGAGAATCGGCCAACATCTATTTTTATCTCGATATTTCCACGTGCTGGAAATTCACGTGGGTGAAACCGCGGAACGCAGCTAGTAATTTATTTAATAAATGAAATATCCTTTCGATATTTATTTACTTAAATTTAATTTATTAATCTTGTTACCTGCACTTGCAAAAGGTTGAATAAAATTAATGAAACGTTGATAACAAAACGCTTGTTCATTTGTAACTTGCGCTATAAATAAATGTTACTTTAATGTTAATTTTATAACTATAAAATAAATTGATACCAAATTGCTTTGTCAAGGTTAATAGGTCTCTGCTCTCAATAATTGAAGTGTACTTAGTAAATGCGAGACGAAATATCAGTAGGAATATGCGAATATTTTATCTCCTCCATGGAAGTCCTATGCCCAACTGTGGACGACTTCTGGTTGATAATGATGATGACATGCAATTGTGAAGTCTTTAGAGTATCTTTTCTTCTATATTATATGTATATTCCATCTAGGCTATAGTTTCCTGCCTCGAAGTCTTGTAGTAAGCATGTTCAACCAGAGACGTGAGGTCCCGGGTTTGAATCCCTGATCGGACCGATAAAAGTTGTGTAGGGATTTTTCAATTGTTTTTAATAAGTTTTATGTGTGGAGCACACCTCAACGTAGCCTAGGAAGTAAACACTGCCAGTGCTGGGTTCAGGTGGGGGCTTAGAGGGGCGGCAGCCCCGAGAACCATGCTAGAGGGGGCTCTTCTCAATTCCAAAGTCTCCAAGCCCCAGGCCCTGCTAGACCCTAACCCGGAGCTGAACACTGCTGTGATGAGCCTACAAAGGCACCGCTTTCCCGTCGCTGCTCCAATATGGGGATATGCAGGAACACAGCTTAGTGGAGGAGTAAGAGCAGTCGCTTCTCGACACTCGAGACTCATAACTCCCCTACGATGGCCCACACCTGGGGCCATACCTATAGACATTCCCTATGGAGCACAAAAAGGTGTGATAAGACCATATGATAAAAAAGATTACCTATAACAAGTCCTAGAGGTGTACCTAGACTACTGCTGGTGAATGTTGTATGTAGGTATTTCATAGTAGCAAACTCTTATAAATATACACAAATATTAATCTTCAAATGATAGATGAGAAGTATCTGGTCAGGAGACTAATCTTATATTATATTAATTTCGATCCCGTGGAAAATCATCCCATGGCATCCCATAGGAACATTTTTTCGGGATAAATACTCTCTAAGTGTTAATCCAAGTTACTCTCTATGTGTGAGCCAAATTTCATGCCAATCGGTTCAGCAGTTTTTGCGTGACAAAGAGTAACAAACAAACAAACATTTAAACTTTCGCGTTTATATGATTAGTAGGATTTATACAACCAGCTCAGTCAGCTGACACACGACATACCGGAGAGTTTGTTCGCAGATATCTCGCTATAAAACATCTGAATCACTCGTGACATTTCAAAGAAGGCAGCAGGTATTTGCGTGGGTCATTTGAGAAAAACGTACACACCTTAATGTCTGTTCCTTCCTTATGAGAGGCTGAGGAGTGTCAATATTTTGAATAGGTATTTGGCTACTTCCTGGCCGAAATTCGGCTACATCGGCTAATAATTGGAGACTAACAACTCGCTCCTTCATTTTTGGATCAATGACTGTAGGTATCTAAGTAGCACTTTGAATCGGTTTAGAGGTAATAAGTTTCAGATTGGCAGAAATATACGCTGAGTTACCGTACATCTACATAGAAGATCGTACATCACTCGCAATGCATAACATCGTAGAAAACTGTGGAACAGTGTAAAACAGATGAAAACAGAAACGTTAATGTTACAGAAATAATGTGTAACCCATATGAAAGTGTTGTTTGTGAGGTAAAATTGGAATGACTTGGGAAGTAAGCTGGCGAGAGCGTTACAAAAATCACACATCGGGCGAGACCAATGGAAGTAGTCACTCAAATTCAAAATTCAAATTCGATTTAAGTGAAACTTTTTTGTATTTAAAATATAAATATCATATGACATGTTATGTCATTGTAATTATCGTAATGAATTAATACACAATTATAAATCAATTATTAAGTTTCACTTCAGTTGTGTGGTATAAAGCACACACTTTTTTTATATTTTGTATGTTGCATAACACTAGTGCTTCAATTGGGGCCACTTGTCCCACCGGTAGACCTTATGGCGTTTAAACTTTTAATTTATATTTAAAAATATATTTAAAAAGAGGTAGTGCCACACTGCATGTTTGCATGCAGCCGAATTGGGCCGGCACGACCGGGGAGGTACCTCTCGCTTACACGAGACCCGCGTGAAGTGACAGCTGTGCTGTCGCGTTTCGTGCGGTGTGTAAGTAGCCGGTGGCCTATGGAGGTGAAAGGATAAAGGGGGGCAGCGCATCTGTATAGTCTCTATGCAGATGTCTATGGGCGTTGGTAGTCATGAATATGGCTACAACTGCTCGTTTGCCCCCCTATACCATAAAAAAAAAAAAAAAAAAAAAAAAAATATTTATACGGTGATTATGTAGAAAATTACGATACATGATGTCTGAAATTTGCTTGTTGAGTAGGTAAAAGTTGTATTTGTTATGAAAAGTAAAAGTAAGTGCAAACACACATGCAAGTACTTTCGCTTTCACAATTTACCCGAGACCTCGTGGTGCAATATGAATCACAGACTCGAATCAAAGTGAACTACTTCGACACCTAGCCGACCCGACAACCCTCGACAGAGAGTGTTCCAAATATCACTGCCTGTAGGTTCTGCTAGTACTGCGGCGACCAATTTGACAACTGAACAGTACTAGCAGTAAATTTCGGAACGCCAGCGAAGAGCCAGAATATAATGGCGCAGAAAATAAGGCGGGAACGAGCAAAGAAGAGGTGAACCACTTTATAGTAGCATTTTTTTAAACTCTTTTATTGAAGTCTGATAAACTGATTTATTGCTACATCGTACAACTGGTAGACCGACGACTAGGTTACGGCGGTGGGGAGCCGCTGGAGGCAAGTGGCTTCTGACCTTGCCCGGCGTAGTGGGGAAGCCTATGTCCAGCAGAGGACGTCTTCGGGCTGATGAGGACGATGATGATGATACAGCAGCTGTAGTAAGATATGAAACCAGCTCAAGCTAAAAATCATTAGGTATGACTCAAACTTCATAGTTAATACACTTAGCCTACCTTTCCTGGCTGTTATAGAAGTACCTACGAATTGAAACATATTCGTTTCGCCAAAAACTCATCCTCTATGATCGCATGCTGTGTTCTTTTATAGTACAAGGAGGCAAACGAGCAGTTGAGATACGCGTTTGTTATCAGTGTAACAATGTGATGATAATGAGATACAGTAGAAACTGTCTCGATAACTGTACTGTAACAGGTACTTTCACTACACGCGGCGGCGATAAATAAACATGCATGCAAGATTATGCGTATGCGTATGCGAGCGTTTGTTACGTTGGGTGGAAGAGATGGTGGGTCTTGATTAGGGGACGAACGAAGCACCGTGTCATGGCGACTTGTTCTCCAACATTACAGCGATACTGAACGAACAAAGGATAGCCTCTATTTAGGGAATGCAATACCGGGATACCGGGATCCCGAAATACCGGGATTGAGAGTTTCCTGCGGGATTGCATTCCCTACTTCTAGTCTTACGGGGCTCTAGTCTAAGACCCTAAAGCCTTACGCGGCCCTGGGGTGCAGCCCCTCTAAGCCCACGCATGATGATGTCGCTCTCAGCAGTAAACCAAAACGTCTAGATAATGATAGATTATGACATAATGATAGACCTGGCATAACTCGACTTACCATAATCCTTGAACCATCCCACTGCACAGTCATAATTAGATAGCACTATACATTGATATTAGTTATTTTGGTACTGAAGGTTGTATATGAATTGTGGGCGACGATCATTTACCAGTGAGTACTTCTTACGCAACTGCGTTTAGCGCAGCGGAAATCAAATCATT
>LUGF01009717.1:38097-48288 GCA_001625245.1 Calycopis cecrops
CAACTGCACTAAAGCCGACCTCATACAGGTGTCAGATGCTGGCCTTTCCCTAACAAACTACTGGTCCGGCAAAATCTAATTTTTAATAATTTTAAATATTTAGTGACATTAGTCAATTTAAATGGTGCCATTGACACGATAGAAGAAGAAGAATGGAAGTTGTCACTCAAATTCAAAATTCAAATTCGATTTACTTAAGTGAAACTTTTTTGTATTTAAAAAATAAATATCATATGACATTTTATGCCATTGTAATTATCGTAATGGAATGGAAATAACACAATTATAAATCAGTTATTAAGTTTCACTTCAGTTGTGGTGGTATAAAGCACACACTTTTTTTATATTTTGTATGTTGCATAACACTAGTGCTTCAATTGGGGCCACTTGTCCCACCGGTAGACCTTGCGGCGTTTAAACTTTTAATTTATATTTAATAATATTTATACGGTGATTATGTAGAAAATTACGATACATGATGTCTGAAATTTGCTTGTTGAGTGGGTAAAAGTTGTATTTGTTATGAAAAGTAAAAGTAAGTGCAAACACACATGCAAGTACTTTCGCTTTCACAATTTATCCGAGACCTCGTGGTGCAATATGAATCACAGATTCGAATCAAAGTGAACTACTTCGACACCTACCCGACCCGACAACCCTCGACAGAGAGTGTTCCAAATATCACCGCCAGTAGGTTCTGCTAGTACTGCGGCGACCAATTTGACAACTGAACACTACTATACAGTAACAGAAATTTCGGAACGTAGCCAGAACGTCACGGCGAAGACAAAAAATAAGGCGGGAACGAGCAAAGAAGAAATGAACCACTTCTTTATAGTGGCATTTTTTTTAAAACTCTTTTTTATTGAAGCCTGACAAACTGAGTTATGCTACATCGTACAACCGGTGGACCGACGACTTGGTTACAGTGGTGGGGAGCCGCTGGATGCAAGTGGCTCCTGACCTTGCCCGGTGTAGTGGGGAGGCCTATGTCCAGCAGAGGACGTCCTCGAGCTGATCATGACGATGATTATGATACAGCAGCTGTAGTAAGGTGTGAAACCCGCTCAAGCTAAAAATCATTAGGTATGACTCAAACTTCATAGTTAATACACAGCCTACCTACCTTTTCTGACTGTTTTGGAAGTACCTACGAATTGAGACATATTCGTTTTTGCAAAAACTCTTCTATGATCGCATGCTGTGTTTATTAATAAGGGGGTAAGAGACCCCCTTATTAATAAACATGGAATAACTCTATCCAAGGAATAACCTAGTAATAAACTGACATCTGTCAAATTCCTTAATAAAAAACACATAAAAAGTATGGAATTTGACAGATGTCAGTTTATTACTAGGTTATTCCTTGGATAGAGTTATTCTATGTTTATTAATAAGGGGGTTATAGTACAAGGAGGCAAATGAGCTGATCGATCCGGCCGAAATGCAGTCAGTTTAGATAAGTGTTTGTTGTGTGTGTGTGTTATCAGTGTAACATGATGATAATGAGATACAGTAGAAACTGTCTCGATAACTGTACTGTAACAGGTACTTTCACTACACGCGGCGGCGATAAATAAACATGCATGCAAGATTATGCGTATGCATATGCGAGCGTTTGTTACGTCGGGTGGAAGAGATGGTGGGTCTTGATTAGGGGACGAACGATGCACCGTGTCATGGCGACTTGTTCACCAACATTACAGCGATACTGAACGAACAAAGGATAGCCTCTAGTTAGGGAATGCAATACCGGGATACCGGGATCCCGAAATACCGAGATTGAGAGTTTCCTGCGGGATTGCATTCCCTACTTCTAGTCTTACATCCCATAGGAACATTTTTTCGGGATAAATACTCTCTAAGTGTTAACCCAAGTTACTCTCTATGTGTGAGCCAAATTTCAGGTAAATCGGTTCAGCAGTTCTTGCGTGAAGGAGTAAAAAACAAACAAACATACAAACGCATTCGTTTGTATGTTTGTTTGTTCGCATTTATAATATTGATAGGATTTATATTAAAAGATCAGTCACCTGACACACGACATACCGGAGAGTTTGTTCGCAGATATCTCGCTATAAAACATCTGAATCACTCGTGTCTTACGGGGCTCTAGTCTAAGACCCTACGCGGCCCTGGGGTGCAGCCCCTCTAAGCCCACGCATGATGATGGCGCTGGCAGCAGTAAACCAAAACGTCTAGATAATGATAGATTATGATATAATGATAGACCTGGCATAACTCGACTTACCATAATCCTTGAACCATCCCACTGCACAGTCATAATTAGATAGCAGTGTACATTGATATTAGTTATTTTGGTACTGAAGGTTGTATATGAATTGTGGGCGACGATCATTTACCAGTGAGTACTTCTTACGCAACTGCGTTTAGCGCAGCGGAAATCAAATCATTATCATTATCCTGTAAGTTGCTACCAAGTAATGTCACTATTATTAATATTTATATAATCATATAAAAGTAATACAAGTTTTAGTCTAAGGTGCCGTACTGTATCGCAGTCGAATTCGGCATTACAAACGAAGTTAAATGACAATAAATATGTTCTGTGTTTTACGGTTTGAAAGTTTTTGGTGGCCGAAAAGAAAGGCGTACTTTGTCTCTATAGTAAAATCAATGATTACGGAAAATAATATTTACATGGATATAGGCCGTGGACATTTGTTGCTACTTGCGACAGTCTTAATCACTTTCTTTTCACATTTCATGTCATATTTGTTTAAGCTACAAGGGATGCTACGAGTACAAACACTGCGTTTAAATTCGCCACTCTATCAAGGGTTTACTCCGAAGTGTTTTACTTTGTGGATTATTTTGTCGTTAGTGGTATGTCGATAGTGTATAGCAAGAGGAGTGGCGCCAAGACGAAGCACTGGAGGACTCCTGCTTTTATGGGGCATGATGGTCACATCACCCCTTCTGATCTATATCTTAAAGCTTCGATTTATCAAGTAGTGTCATAATGAGCACAAGACTCTCTGGAATCTTGAGTTGATAAAATTAGATTACAGATCATGGAGTAAGCCTTGGTGCCTGACTTTGTCGAATGCTTTAGCTATATCGAATAAAGCTGTTCCGATGGCTTGGACAGTTTTGCTTACGAAGCCATCGTATGATGTGCTCAGTTAGACGTTGAATTTAATGGATTTAAGAGAGGTTCTTCCTGTGACCCAACTTTGTTCAATTATGTGAGAGTGAAAACGCAACGTTTTGGTCAATCCATTATATGTATTGTTCAACGTAAAGGGAAAACATAAACCTTCCTTTGTATCCCCTGGTCAAGTACATATCCGATAAAAGTACTATCAAGATTACCTTAAAGACAAAATAATAGGGCATTAAATTTAAAATGACTTGACGAAATTACACGGTAGACCTATCATCATTTTCGCATTTCCTTTACACGAGTACCCGCTACGTACTAACATGCTTACAACATCAAACTACTTCCCATAAGTGACGTTATATGTTTTTTTTTACAACAGAGGTGTCAAAGTAAGATATAGATCCTATAATAGCTATGTTCACAGACATTTGCAGACCAAGCATCGTAGAAATCTTGTCATTACTTGCCCATCCCTAGAATTAATTGAGGTTCTACTCACAAGACTGCGACATTTCATGAATCGCAAGAAACGACAGAGTAGCTGTCAGTTTAGAGTATTTTTAGTTCAAGGTAGTGCCATGCTGAATTGCAACCGCACTTGGCCGACGTCGCGTTTTAGGCGGTTTAGCGGTAGCAAACACTTTGGTAGTCAGGTTTTCACGAGGTAACCTGGGAGGCTCAGCGTATCTGTATAGCCTCTATACGGATGTCTATGGGCGTCTAGTCATGAAAATTTCTTCGACGGCTCCTTTCGGGGCTGTTTCCTAAGAAAATATTAACAAAACTAATTTGCCTGCAAAGATACAATAGTACCTCATAAAAATAATGAAATTAGTATTTATTATAATCTGTAGACTTATCACATCGCGTTAAATAACCTAGCTTTGTGCTAAGTACAACCAGGAATTGTGTTGCGGGAAAAATCCAGGATTTTTATTATAAATACGACCTGGGCCGGATTCGAACACTTGAATCATGACCTCGGAATTGATCCTCGGTCGTCATTAGAAAAGGCATTTATACCTATAGCATTTGACATAATCTAAAATTCCTAAGAAACATTGAGTCAGACTTGTACAAAACGAGTCGAAGAATTCTCGCAGAAATGACTCAGTTGGCTTCTTTGTCCTGATTTTCCACAGAGCCTCCAATGGAAAGGTCCTGGTCAATGACCGAGGGCCCTACGGGGTAAAAATAGATTAGCTCGCGTGCAATTGCGACCAGTGCGCGGTAAATCAGGAATGTTTGGATTTGCGCTGACGTGGAATTCACTCGTTTAGAATTGTAGTTTCTTTTGAACGTAACAAAATTTGTTTTCAATGGAGATGTATTTTTTGGTTTTTCAGTTTCAGACCTATTGTAAAACAAAATTAAATTGACTTAAAATATTTTTTACCGGTTTTTATTTATAAACTAGTTAGTCAACGACGTAGCAACACTAAGTTTTGTTTTTTGTTTTGTCCAAGTATATTATTCAGTAAAGACTGTAGGTACTAAATACAGTAGTTTTTTATACAAATATCATATTTCCTATGTATATAAACAAACAAGTGTGTGAGTTGTAAAATAACAATGGTAAACTGAATCTATGTTGATAATCTCTGTGTATTCCCTATTGTAATAATATATTTTTGTTTTTATTCAAATTATTTATACATTAATACGTGAAGCAAAAACTTTAGGAACATTTTTATAAAAATTGCGCGGACGGAGGAGTCCGAGTAGAAAGGCGCAACGAATATTTTTAAATACTTAATAGTGTTTTTAAAGTACTTTAATTTAATAAATAAAACTTTACACACTGTAGCATGCATTTTGACGAAGTTTCTATGTGTCTTTTGCAAGTGTTGAAAATTCTACATAAATTGTTTATGTCATAACATGTCATATGATATTTAGTTTTTATTTACAAAAAAGTTTCATTCAGATCGAATATCGATCTTCGCGGGTTCACTAGTAAAAAATAAATCTGTAAAAAAATTTTGAGTTTAATTTTGATCGACAGCAACGCATGGCCTGTTAGCTAATAAAATATAAAAAAGTGTGTGCTTTAGACCACACAACTGAAGTAAAATTAATTATTGATTTTCATTACCGTAGTTACAAGGACATAACATGTCATATGATATTTATTTTTCAAATACAAAAATTTTCCCTTTAATGGAATTTGAATATTGAATTTGAACGACAATTCTTCCATTGGCCTCGCCGTATGTGCGATTTTTGTAACACTCTCACCAGCTTACTTACTCCCCAAGTCAAGCGAAGTAGAGTAGATAGAGTAGTGTAGAAGTTTTACTTCAAAAAATACTTCAACTCGACTAAATCAATTAATACAATGATTTTCTGTTATTGTTTGAATATTGTATTGTGGCGCCTGTAGTGTATTTGTTCTTTGTCAACAGTAAATGAGTAAATATTCATTGTAACCAACGATTTCAATCAAATAAAACAATTACAATGAAACATAATTTCAATCAACAACCTCCGTGAAGTAGTCGGTCCCGAATGGATGCGAGTGGCAGATCATTGCTTTCCTTAAAGTAACATGTCTGACAGTGGACTGGTGAAGAGTGATGATGATCACGAACCGAATGGAACGTCAATATCCGTTTTCAATATGAATGCCAGCTTAAGGTATGTAAATACAGAGACAAGCCCAAAAAAGGTGTTTTATTAACTAGTCACGTAGAGGCTTGGTGGGCGAGATATTAACATACAAAAGGCTTCACTTCTTTTACTGTCACTGTGGGACCGATCGTACATCGGTTGCATTCATGTTGCATGTTGCATTCACGAAAATAACACAATTCAGGTCTGTGTCTATAGCTGTTACTCGGTATTTGAAGTGAAACTTCTTTACAATATGAGACGAAAATATACACAAGAAAGAGTAAATATATTCTTTCCATTCTATCATGTGCCATTTTCCCAACTGCGAGGCAGAGCGGCGCGCGCCCCCAGCCAGGGAACAAAAATTTATGTTATAAATTATATTATTATTATTATTTATTATTTTCGCCGGCGCAGTGACCCGAAGTGGATCTTGGCCTCCGACACTAGATTGCGCCATTTGTCCCTCATTTTTCCTTTTATATTATAAATGGAAAAATTTTATGTTTTTTTAACATGCAAGAGCAGCCTTTGGAAAAGATTTTACCTCGAAACACATTACAATTATAAAGGAGATATTCGTGTACAGGCATTTAAAACTGGAAGGCAATGACATGCATACAGTAACATGTACTTGAGCGTCAATTAACGAAACGCACAAAACTGTCCTCCGCACGCGACGATGACTCGCGTATTCAGGTGAGGGTCTGCTGGTCTCGAGAGTACTTCGTGCAGGATGTAGGAACCTGTCGTTGCGACACTTGGTGTTAGTTGAATACCTTATAAGATTTGGCATCAACATGCAGCCCTGGGGGACTCCTGCTTGTAGTCTTTCAGTATATCAGCTTAACTTGTAAGCTATATATAAATCAACGATTTGTCATGTATTGTCCTGATAAGCAGAAGGTTATTTGTCATCGTCTGTTAAAAAATAAATAAATAAAATTAGAATATAGATCATGGATTTAATTGATGCCTGAATTTGTCGAATGCTTCATTTATATCCAAAAAGCTGCTCCGGTGGCTTCGATAGTTTAGCTTAATGAGCTACTTCGTGTGGAGGATGTAAGAACCGGTCATTGCGACACTTAGCGTTAGCTCAATAGCTTATGAGATTTGGTTTGCTGTTGATATGTACTGGATTATAGTTCCAATAATAATATAACATAGCAAGAGGTAGTGCCACATAGAATTGGGCCCGCACAATCGGGGAGGTACGTGGTACCTCCGTAATGTGATAGTAACAGCTATGCTGTCACGTTTTGTGCGGAGGCCCACGGAAGGGGAGGAGAGTAAAGCACCTGCATAGTATTCATATGTGACATACACATACACATGTGGGCGTCGGTAGTCATCAAAAGGCTCCGACTGCTCGTTTCCCACATTGTACTATAAAAAAAAATAACAGGAACAATGTTTTTTTAACCTTCTATACTTCACACTTTTTGCTGTCTTTTTTTATCGGGTAAGATTAAACAAAAATTCATGTTTAATTCAAGTCCAAAAATTATCATACTCCTATATCTAACACACAAACTACGATTACAAACATTATATATTTTTAATCATTATTATATTACATAAGCATCTCAATACCAACAATAGCTAAATATAACGTAACACTTAAGTAGGACAAGTTAACAATACATTATATGTCAATTGCTAATACATTGTAATACCTACGTTACAATACTACACAATGTATTACTAGGAATGTGATCTATGTTTTAGTAACGTCGCGTTTGTCACGTCTGGACAACTTTACGTTTGTGAGGTTTTGTAACGTTAATATTTCCGTCAGCCTCTCTAGGTTACGTCACGTGTGGTCTTGGTGACGGCATCAGGGGCTGCGCCTATACTGAATTTTTGAGATAAGATTCGAAAATTTTGTAATAAAATAAGGTGCTGGATTGCCAACCAAATGGAGACGCTGCGAACGCAAACGCGTATAACACAAAAGTTTCTCCGGTGGTGAAAAGTAATTCGGTGGAGACGCGGTAACCACATTATACACGCACACAAAAATAATGCATCAAAAGTCACACTTTTTTTTTTTGGAGCATGGATAATGCTTATACGCACCGTCCACCCGGCCCTGGGTGAACCGGAAAGGTGTGTCGGACTCAGTACATGAAGAACCAAAACCACTGCGAGAGCCTTCGGCTGCCGTGATGGAGTGCCCCGGATCTGTTAGCGACAGGGCACCCCGGCGACTGACCGGTCCACTACCGGTCTTCACTGCGAAAAGGAGTCACTCCGGCACTTAGAGCAACTCCAACGACGCCGGAGCCTTAAATGGGGTCAGGTACCCAGCCTGAACCCCAGTCACAGGTCACAGTAGCTTGTACTTGCTACACCTGTCATTGTGTGGGTCCGAAATGGACCGTTGATCTATTGCAGTGCAATACTTGAGGGGAACCCCTGCAGGTGGCCTCTCCAGTTCGTTACATTCTCAAAGGGCTGTCACTACTTTGAGGTAATTCTCGCCATCTTTAAGCCACATATATGCTCTTATTCGTACAGTCTGTATTTGGCACATTAAGGTGGAACCGAAAAGAGGGCAAACTCGTCCACTGGCTTCGATCTTCGGCTGTCCTTTCCCATTTCCTGCCCATAGCTATATGTCGCGAGTCCATCTCGTCACGGGATATCCTGTACGTTTGCCGGTGCGCGGTCTCCACCCTAGAACCAGTCGACCCCAACGATCATCGGTTCTGCGGCAGATATGACCGGCCCACTGCCACTTCAGCATATTAATCCGAGTAGCTATGTCGGTTACTGTAGTTCTCTGACGAATTACTCATCATCTCTATAGTTGTATTTGTCCACATCGTCTGGTGACACAGGTGTGACAGCGGTGGGAACATAACGTGGTAGGACAAGCACGTTGAATAACATTGTACACTATTTTCAAAATAACCAGGTCATCGTCCCTTCCCATGATACAGTAAACTCGTCTATTTCGCACTCATTAAATTTGCATACAAACAATTTGTATGTAAATTTGGATATTTTATGACATTTACTTTCACTGTTACCAAATTTTATGTTTCATAAGGTCCACATGGTAGTCATAATTGTCCTATAACTTCATATAGTTATAACTAGGTCTGACCCGTGTTTCCACTATTGTACAATCTATCCTAAGCGCTAAATGCGTAAATTATTTTCGTATTAAAGTAGATTTTATGTTATTGTAGGTTGAAACTAATAAACATCTTGATATTTGTGCTTCATCTTATCGATAAATTCTTAAGTTGTTTTTGCGTGAAATAATAAAACATATACAAACTATTGTATTTATAATATTAGTCATCAGTCAATTATGCCGTAACCGGACTCGATAACCGAATCTAGTTAGGAATATTTATTGTTGAGATGATATCTTTTAACGGTACATGACTAGTGGTTTGTTCAATTGTTATTATTCAATATTGCATTGTAGAAATTAATGATTATCTCTTTAAAACTGACTTGTGTGTGTGTATCTATTATTGTTTAGTTAGTATTGTTTAGTAGTATTGTTTAGTAAGAGGTAGTGCCACGCTGCATGCTTGCATGCAGCCGAATTGGGCCGGCACGACCGGGGAGGTACCTCTCGCTTACACGAGACCGGCGTGAAGTGACAGCTGTGCTGTCGCGTTTCGTGCGGTGTGTAAGTAGCCGGTGGTCCACAGAGGTGGGAGGAGAAAGGGGGGCAGCGCATCTGTAGTCTATGCAGATGTCTATGGGCGTCGGTAGTCATGAAAATGGCTACAACTGCTCGTTTGCCCTCCTATACCATAAAAAAAAAAAAAAAATTGTTATGTACAAACAAATGTAATAAAGTGTGTGCTTCAGACCAAATATAGAAGTTTTACTTCAATAAATGACTGTCTTTGTACAGCCGCAATCGGCCAGTGACTCAAAGAAGACAATTTTATTGATCACAATTACATAATTCAATTTTAACAATGATTAACCTACTGCAACTCATAGAGGTAGCCATTCATATCATTACCTATATAAGTTGATTATTTAATACCTGATGATTGGACGATGAAAAGGCTGTTGAAACGCCGGGAAGCAAATAAGATACAACGGTTTACGATTCGTGTGAACTTGGCACACCATATTTAAAAATCGACCATTTTTTTTAGAGTTCTGATACTCTCTCGAATAGTTCTAGAGTTCTATGTAACAATTTTAAATAGTTCCGGACATTAAATGCAAAAAAATAGACTTTTAAAAAAAGGTGCGCCAAGTTCACGCAGCGCACCCAATCTTTAAAATCGATAATTTCTTTTAAGTTCCAGTTTGGTTTACAATAGTTCTACAGTTCTATGCCGTTTTTAGAAATAGTTCTAGTGATTAAAATAGAAGAAAATATTTTTGAAAAAAATTTAAATGTCGACTGCGAAATATGAGAGAAAAATTTTATTTCGCGAGGTATGTAAATTTAAAAATATTTT
>LUGF01009717.1:79842-90209 GCA_001625245.1 Calycopis cecrops
CAAATCTGATTTTAAGTAATATTTACTGATAGTAAGAAGGGGGCACTTGCGAAGCCCGAACTGATGTCCACAACCAGTGGTTCTGTTGAATGATGTTGAATGATGCTTATATTGCGAAATATACAAAGATGCTGATGTTGTGCTCTGTGCGGTTGTACACGCACGATGCGCGAGAGTGTAGCGTTGCCTCCCACCAGTGTTCTCTGAGCGACAGAGACATCCTCCTGGTTGTGCTAACCGCATTCGGTTGCAAACCAACAATAACACTTACAAACTGCCGCTCCAATAGCTAATACTGACTCTAGTCTAGATTTTAAAATGTGGTTAATTCTTGATGAGGCTCCAATAATACGCAAGGGCTCATTCTATTCATCATCACATTTAAAAAAAACTTACCTAAATTGTTTATTAGCACCCAAACGCACTTTTAGAGCGAATACATTATATGCTTATAATTTAAAAAAAGGTCCAAAAATCATTAAAAAATAAAATGACGGAATAAACGAACGGAAATTTTGCTCATAAGTCTAAAACTCTTAAAAACTCTTTAGTAAGAGGTAGTGCGACACTGCGTGCATGCATGTTGCCGAATTTGGCCGGCACGGCCGGGGAAGTACCTCTCGCATACACGAAAACGGCGTAGAGTGACAGCGATGCTGTCGCATTTCGTGCGGTGTGTAACAGCCGAGGGCAGCGCATCTGTATAGCGTCTACGCGCGGGTGTCTATGGACGTCGGTAGGCATGAAAATGGCTCCGACTGCTCGTTTGCCTCTATATCATAAAAAAAACTATTATTTTAAAAGTTAACGTGAACAAAAAGCATGTCAGTCTATGTAACCTGGAATGATATGGATCCGCATCACACGGTTTCTGATGATATGGAACCGAATCACACGGTTTTTGATGATATGGAACCGAATCACACGGTTTGTGATGATATGGAGCCGAATCACACGGTTGCGTCTCCCAGCCGGCATTGCAGTCGCCTGGAACTCTTAACTGATTGTGACACCAACGCTCCTCATCCAATCGCAGCTTGGTTGCAATTTCAATTTTAGGTGAAAGTATACCCTAAAACATCAAATAATATAATTATTCATATCAAAAGAAAGTAAAATTAAATATATCTATCTTAGAAGAAACAGCTTCGCATACAAATTTTGGTCACACATGGGAAATAAACATCAATCCAAGAGTGTGTTTTAAATTTTAAAGTCTGATTGTAATATTTTGTTAAATAAAATTCGATTTGAAATGGTCCTTAAACATACACAGATCAAAGCGCAAACAGCCGACGGACGCTAAGGCCGGCTAGCAACGCTCCAAGGTACAGAGTTCATTATCATAGTGCAGTCATTAAAGCATTTTTGGTCCGAATTTTTTTACTGTGAACCGAATTGCATAGGTTCAATTTTGGAATTAGGTTCATCTAACCCTTAACTTCAAAAGTGAAAATGATTTGAACTCCGCTACCACCCTGGGGGTGGTTGTCACCCCTTCTCGGGGGTTGATTATTTTATTTTGTCTGAAATTTAATCGATGTAGTCAATGCCATCTAGCGGCGAGCGGATGCATTTTATGCAATCAAATAAAGAAGGATTTTGTAGTGCTTGAAAGAAGCTTTAAAATGAGCACTATTAAAAGTCTTTTGCACGTAAAATAAGTGAGCTGTATTGCAAATAAGAGGAGCATCTAATGTTTTTTCTTTTAAATCATTGGGTTTCATAAGCATGGGGTTCATTTCCACCAAAATTAAAACTAATCGTATTCCGCCTAGAATTAACTTAATTACGAAGAGTTTGATACATTGTATCAGTTTGGCTGCTTCAGGACACACATTTTTCAAAAAAGTCACGGTTAAAAAAAAACAAAATTCAAATTTTTAAAATAACCATCTTTTTATTATTATTAAACGGTTTTATTTAACTCACCCCGTTTGTTTGTTTGGGTAGAATTTAGTAATTGAAATTTAACCCTCTTCCCATTAACCGATTGATCTGAAATTTGGTATACGCCTTTGATTCTGGTGATAATACAATTACCCATATTCAATATTAGTGTAAATCCAATATGGCCGCCGTTACAAAATGGCGGAGAACTTAGTCTTTTTCAATCCCATCAATATGGATATCAAATGAAAGGACTTGTCAAGTACAATTCAGTGCACTATACAAAATCAAAATCAAAGATGGGCACTGCTACAAAATGGCGGACAACTTAGTTACGTCCCGTTAACCGATTGATCTGAAATTTGGTATATGCCTTTGATGCTGGTGAAAATACAATTATCCATATTCAATATTATTGTGAATCCAATTTGGCCGCCGCTACAAAATGGCGGACAACTAGTTTTTTTCAATTCCATCAATATGGGTATCAAATGAAAGGACTTGTCAAGAAGAATTCAGTACACTATACAAAATCAAAGGTGGCCACTGCTACAAAATGGCGGATAACTTAGTTTTTTCCCGTTAACCGATTGATCTGAAATTTGGTATACGCCTTTGATGCTGGTGACAATACAACTATCCATATTCAATATTATTGTGAATCCAATATGGCCGCCGCTACAAAATGGCGGACAACTTAGTTTTTTCAATCCCATCAATATGGATATCAGATGAAAGGGCTTGTCAAGTAGAATTCAGTGCACTATACAAAATCAAAATCAAAGATGGCCACTGCTACAAAATGGCGAATAATGTAGTTTCAATCTCATCAATATGGGTATCAAAATAAAGGGCTTGGTAAGTATTGTTGGGATATACAATGTAAATAATATAAATGTACTAATAGTTTAATAAAGTTAATTCTCTTTGACATTTTACTTGCGCTATCCAAAAAGGTCGAAAAATTTGAAATTTTAAAACGATAAAGTTTTTCTGTCACTTTTTGGCCTATATAAACAGCAACCAAAATTATATAGAGATTATTATTATTATTGTTTCAAGAACAACAGCACAAGTAACCGTTACAACATAAAGCAAGCAATTTGACTTATTTATCCTGCTACTACAATTGGTGACCCTCGACATGGAAGAATAATAAACTGAAGCAAAAAAAGCCGACATCGCCGCCGTCTCAATACACACAAGATTACTGCCGTTTTGGAGAGAATATCCGCGAGCATGGTTCATCCAATTCGAAGTCGTTGTGGATCCACAGCACACAACAGACGACCAGAAGTTTCGATACATCCTACAACAACTACAATCTGCGGATCTACAACATCTCACAGACATTTTATACAAGCTACCGTAAACGAAGAACTATAATACCTATATTGAAAGAGCGACTACTCTCCGTATATCGGTCCAACAATGACGTATCAAACGGATTAGTTAATGGCGCTATAGGATATATCAACGAAATCGTTGGGCCCCTATTTCGTCGAACTCGTATACGCAATGTATGTATGTACGCAACAGACGTACCTTCGGTTCGAATCGACTTTGCAAGAGACGGCGTCGTACATCTTATACACCCGAAAGCCATACAGTTTCCAGCCAAATTTAATTACGGGACGGCTGAAAGACGAATGTTGCGCTTAATATTGTCATGGGCTTCCACGGTACATAAAATTCAGGGCAGTACTGTGGATCACGCCGTCGTATACTTAGGCGCTAAACTATTTGAGGAAGACCAAGCCGCCTACGTTGCTCTTAGTAGAGTGAGATCTTTGGAGGGATTACATATTGAAGAGTTTGACTGCAATAAACTAACAGGCAAGAAACCTTGCAATAATGAGGCACTCAACGAATTGAACAGAATGAGAAATAAAAACTAAAAACTTAAAAATAAAAAAGTTAAAAAAAAAATTAAGTTAAACGGTTTTATATTGCAGATAAATGTACTAAAAGCTAAAAAATAATTTCATGGATACAGTCATGGGTACCAACATGTATACATTGTTATGTTTTCAAAATAAAGTAACTCGTAACCTACTCACTTTCTGGAAATATCTATAGTCACATAAATTTCTAAAAATGCAATATACATTTATGTAAACACCTATGACAAAAGATGTCATTTTTGAAATATACAAATTTTAAACATGCATTGAATCAAACTAAAATAAAATCGTGGGGCACGTCCAGTATCTACAATCGAAAGACATGGCATGTGACTTCACCTACCTAGTGTTAAGTAGCAAGTGACATAAGCGCGATGACGACCGGCGAGCCGTGAGCGCGCGGGCGGATGGTTGACGCCTGGTTGACGCAATTTTTTAAATTCTATTTTGAATAAAAATAATTTGATTTTGATTACTTTACCCCACAATATTGTATATTCTAGATAGATACTAACTGCAGCGCCATCTGCCATCTGATTTATGAATCTAAACCATTCTCAAATCCCCTTCAACAGACACAAAAAATTTCATCAATATCGGTCCAGTCGTTTAGGAGGAATTCAGTGACATACTGACGCACACAAGAAATATTAGGTCCTTACATTTTTTTATGATATAGGAGGGCAAACGAGCAGCCGGAGCCATTTTCATGACTACCGACGCCCACAAACATCCGCATAGAGGCTATACAGATGCGCTGCCCTCCTTTCTCCTTTCACCTCCATGGGCCACCGGCTAATTACACACCGCACGAAACGCGACAGCACAGCTGTCACTTCACGCCAGTCTCGTGTATATATGAAATTGGTGTTTTGTATGGGAAGAACAAAAAGTCAAATATTTTTTAATACATATATATTTAATTAATCAAAGTATGAACCGTTGTTTTTATGCACTTTTGCCATGTCATAGGTAGTTCATCGATCCCTTTACTAAAAAAACCAGCCGGACGGGAATCAATAAACTCTTTGAAGGCGATTCGGACTGCCCCATCGGGAGTTGATTTTTTTCCCTTGCAAGAAGTTATCCAAATTTCGAAAAAAAATGTAATCTGTTGGAGCCGGGAGTACGGAGAATGTCTTAGACTTTCCAATAGAAGCTCTTCTAAACTGGTAGCCGTTTGTTGCGCAGTGTGTGGTCTAGCGTTGTCCTGAAGCAGCAGTGACTGTGGAGCGATTGAACAGCCTAGGTTGTTTAGCCGCTAGCTTTTCCATCATGGTTTGCAATTGCTGACAATAGACATCAGCCGTAATGGTCTGGCCAGATTTGAGAAAACTGTAATGAACAATACCGGCACTAGTCCACCAAATGCTTACAAGTAACTTTTTTGGGGTTCATTTTCGCTTGGGCCAGGATTTGGCTGGCTGGCCAGGGTCCAACCATTGCGCTGAGCGCTTCTGATTATCGTAAAGAATCCATTTTTCATCACAGGTAATGATTCAGTTTAAAATACCTTCATTATTGTGCCGGTTTAGTAATGTAACGCCGCAGTCGATGCGCGTTTGCCGGTTTGCTTCAGTCCAGTACTCACCTTTCAAGTTTTTAATCTTCCCAATTTGCTTCAAGTGAATTAAAACAGTTCTGCTTCCACAATCGCCTTCTACTCTTCATTATCAACTTGGGTCCGAGGCAGTCCACGGGGCTTGTTCCGCAGGTCGAAATTTCCAGAACGAAAACGTTGGAACCAAAAACGAACTGTGTTTTCTTTTGCAACACACCCGCCATACACATCATTCACCCTTCGTGTCGTTACCGCAGCACTAGTGCCACGGCGGAACTCGTACTCGTAAATTATGCGATATTTTAAGTTTTCCATTTTCTAAAATGACGAGTGACGCAAATAGAAACAGAAGAAAAAAAACAAATGAATGACGGTCATTGAAACACAAATACATGAGTAAATAGCTGCACGAATTTGGAATTCCTTACTAAAGAGGAGAAATTTGTGATTAAAGTGGCCTGTTCGAAAAACACCAATTTTATATGTAAGGACCTAATATATTGTGTACTTATAGATTTGACGAAGAACAGCTTACAATATACATTGTGAATGCGATAGACCTCTGGTGATTTTTTTTCCACATTTTCAACAAACTGTGTGAAAGCATTTTGTACTGCTTCCTAAGAAGAAAACTTTTTATCACGTAGAAAATTGTATAAATCACGAAAAAATTGGTAGATCTGGCGCAATATGTATTTATTGGAAATTTTCAAAGTACACCAGCCTCAATACAAAGTTTGATGCGTCTAAACCAGTTTTCGAAACACTTTTTTCTTTCCGCCGCAGATACCTCATTTACAGCCTACTCAAACGCTGACAGCGCATATTCCGGCGACGAAAATTGTATTCCTTTGAGCAGATTTTTTTATTTTCGAGAACAAAAACAAGTCACACGGAGCCAGATCAAGACTGTAAGGAGGATGGCTCAAGATTTTGACCGGCATGCCGTCCTGGAAATTCTTTGTATTGAGCGCGGTGTGCGCGCGTACGTTGCAGTGGAGAAGCTGTAACCTGCGGAGTACTGTGCTTGGTTCACTGTTGTTCACAACTGAAAAAAACTTCTGGCAAGCATTTGTTAGTATACTATGCAGCGTTAATGCCCTTTTGATTAGGTAATGGAATTGACACCAAGAAGCCAGTCATTGAAGTAGCTAGCGACCATAATCTTTTCTGCGCTTCTAGAACGCATCACCTTGGTTTTCGCTTCGTCGCTTCGTTTTGAAACACCCAAACAGTCGTCTGCCGCTTAGTTTTTGTATCGTATTGATAAATCCAGGTCTCATCACTTGTAATGTTGTCGTAAACACGCAGAGACGAGCCTACATCAAATGTAACTATCGTGTCACCGTGTCTGTTTTTGCGCCTTGCTGAGGTGTTGTGGTACCCAGCATGAAATATCCTCCTCACACGAAGATGTTCTTGTAAAATCTCATGAACGCTTCCCAATACAATCTGCATTAGTTCTGAATTCTCCCGATACGCGTTTCGCCTATTCTCTTCAATAAAATTTTCGTTTGTTAGCACGTTTTCTTCCGAAACAGCCATTAAAGGGCGATTACCTCTTCTTCTCGACTCCGTTTGAATTCGTTATACCAACGATACACGGTTGCCTTGGAAGGACCTTCATCAATAAATGCCATTTGAAGTCTATCGTATGATTCGTCTGGTATCAGATGACATTTGAAATCATAAAAAATCCAAACAGTTACCATTACATTTTTATTAGTAAGCTTTGCTTTAGTACACTGCGGCGACTTTCCTTTAACAATTTTTTTTTTACGATATAGGAGGGCAAACGAGCAGCCGGAGCCATTTTCATGACTACCGACGCCCACAAACATCCGCATAGAGGTTATACAGATGCGCTGCCTTCCTTTCTCCTCCCATCTCCATGGGCCCTCCAAATTGTACTTTAAAACAAAATATTTCAGAAACGAATCTCTAAATCGAAAAATGGTGTTCGCAACTTCATAATCTTTTCCAAACACCTATTCAACGATACCCCACAGGATGGGTTATTGGACAGAAAATATCCCCATTTTACTTGTATGGGAGCTACTCCAATTTAAAGCCTCTCGCTTTTATCAACCTTGTATAAAGTATCCATTTTTCTTTTCTAAGCTGATTAAAAGAAACAACGGAAAGTCTATAATCGTATGTTGCACATTTTTAAAACAAGAACTAACATAGGTGCCCTGTGAAAAAAGTTTCACTCAGAAACGAATTTATAAAGGTTTTTAAGTCAATTCGAAGTACTCATTACAATAAAAAGGCAATTTCATACTTTAACCTCTATTATAAACTAAATAGTGACTTTACTTACAGGAAATTCTTTAGTCTTCCTCATAAGCAAGTCAACTCCCTCAGTAGAACACATATCAGGTGGGAAAAGCACATCATTTAAGTTTCCCAGATATTGTGCTAGTATTACATAGCGTGCTTGCTTCTGACAGCGCTCGTACGACTGCACTAGTTCACAGTATATTGTTTCACTTTCTGCAAAAGCAAATAAAAGATCTGTAGTAATTATAAAAACTGTGTTTCAACTTTAACACGAGAGAGAAGAGAAACAACGAAGAAGAGAAGAAGTAGATTATGATGCTTATATTTCTTGCTACGCTTTGCAAGAGACATGAGCACCGTAAGTGCAGAAAAATCAGTCAGTCAGTCAGTCATAGTTTTCATCATAAAAGTTTCCAAGTGTGTACATAACATGTTTATGATAAAACAATTTTTTTTTTAATTTGTCAAGCACATAATCCCAATAATTAATAGCTATAGGGTCTAAGGCTTCTAGATTGCCACGCTAACTAGTGGCTGAAATGTGAACCGAATGCTAGCAAATTTTCGTTTGTACGTATCATATGACATAATTATGTCATCTTGTCAGTGTTTTGCTACCACTTGATTCCTAAAATGATTACTAGGGCGGCAAAAGTGCTGCCTCTATGTTTCGTGCATGTTCTCTATTTGACCAACAGTAAATAACCATGAAAAGAAAATATTTATAAATTGTATTTTGTTTGATAATTATAGCTATTAAATTCTATTCAAGATCATATAGACCTTAAATAATCAATAAATCATCATATTAATTACTTCTTTTACAAAATATAGGCCTCTTTAGAATTGTGTGTTATTTCCTTGCTTGTTCTGTTTTCCTACATGAAATGTATACCATAATAATACATAAAATATTTACGATGAAAATACTTACGTAGTAAGCAAAAAATATTGCGGAGATTACAGCAGTTCTGAAATTTCTTACGAAAGTAAAAGACGTCTTTAAATTTTAGAGGAAAACAGGCCGGTAGATAGCAGGTTTGGAAGCCTGTTCCAAGTGTAAACATTGTGAGTGTTACCGGACCATCTTGACATAACCACACACCAGGACAAGATACCTAAAATTTATTAATAGATACACCATGTTATTGGAATATAATTAATAGTGAGCCAGCAATTGAGATCTCTGTGAAAAATCATCCTGCTATTTAGAAACTGTGCCCACAGTTGTGATTGGGGTTGCCACCCCAACACTTTATAATAAAGTATTGTACGTTATTTCGAACATTAGTACTCTGTACTTTATGAGAAAAATAAAGTATGCGGAAATACTTTATATTGTACAATCAAAAATTTATGGGATTCTAAAAGGGTATACCGTAATCATGCCAATGAAAACCCATGATCTTATTGTAGAGGCGTATACATTGACCTCGAAAGGAAAAACGAAAGTAGTTGATTAGATAGGAATTATTTAAGACGTTGTTAGACATGTTTTTATGAATAAGGCTTCACTTGGAGTGATTTTGCGAATTACATCTACAAGTATGTATTTGTATTATTTGAGTATTTTTATAAACGTTTCGGACCACTTGCATGATATTATTGATTTTATAATCTAAGTACACATCAGGGATATGATTTTAGAAATGCAATTATGACGAGTTAGAATGTTATAGTGTTTTCTTATTTATATTTACCATATGTGTGGGTTGGACCATGGTAGTCATATCCACGCACACACACCAAGTAGCATAAAATTTATTGGTCCTATAAAAATATCATTTTCTCTGTGCTCATTGGTATACTTAACTCATTTTTGACCAAGTTGTGGGTTGGAATGTGTTTAATAAACTAAGTCCATATGTGCAGTTTTCTAAAAGCTTTGAAATGAAAAACTTGTAATATTATGCATAACACTACATGAAGTCAAATGCTACTTCAATACTACCTGAAACGATAGTATGAGCTAGCTAAATATATTATTTAAGTTGAATAGTTAAAATTAATAATACATATATGATGAACTTGGAATGAAAGTCAAAAAATACTCCAATAAATGGTCTACGTTACATATAAATATAGTATTTTATTTTTACCCTTTGGACTTCGATTTCAATAGTAAGTTGAACACTTTTGGGCATTTTCTTCACGATTTACATATTTAAAAAGAATAGTCGAATTTTCAAAAACACTATTATGTCAATGGAGTACAAGGTCTGACAGGGAAACAATAAAAAAACATTTTATAAAGAGAAATCACAAAGTAAATGTAAAAATAATTTCTAATTACATAAAATTGTATAAAACAAAATCTTTTGATAATTTCAGATTGGTGTGAAGTATTGACATGTTGACATTTTTGATTTGTTTTGTGCTTGTCAAAATTATTTGTGTTCATGTGTATGTTGCCATAGTAACCGATAAAATTATTAAAAAATCAACAATATGGCTTTGATAAGACTAGCGACCCGCGAAGATCGATTTTCAATCTAAGTGAAACTTTTTTGTAATTAAAAACTAAATATCATATGACATGTTATGACATTGTAACTAATCATTTAGTAATTAATGATCTATGCACGTGATGACGATGACGAATGCACGTGAACTAGAGTGCTCGCAAGATAACTCTGCGCGCGACTGGTGGCGTACTTAATGTTGCCAGTTTAAGTACTGAATTTCACCTTTCACCAATGATGGGAAGTCGGGAACACAACCACAGCGAT
>LUGF01009717.1:103427-114500 GCA_001625245.1 Calycopis cecrops
CTATTAACAGTAGTTATTAGTCAAGTATTGAAAACTTAAGTAGAATGTTACAACATTAGTGTAGATAAAATTTATTAACTGTGCCTTGATGATAATTTTTATGTGTACCAAACTTGTACTATTTTGCCAAATATAAATTAAGTTGATGATGATATTTTAATAATAAAATCTAATTTCCATAGTTTCCATAAAATTAATGAGATTGACAAATTAATGTGAAATGACAGATGACATTGATAGATCAAAGAATAACAACCAAGATGTTTTCAATTTACACTACAGTAAATTTAATATTTTACTTTATAATGTAAGTATAAAATGTGAAGTGATGGGCGAATATATACGGTGAATGGGACAATAACTTATATTAGGTAAGTTAGGTTTTTTTAATCAACTTCTTGTAAACACTTTACTCTTGTGTATACGAAGCTCATATTGTACCTCCCACTATTATGTATTATTACTACTGACTAGAGTTTATAGTGCTGGATATTGTTACATAAATCTGTAATACTATCTAGAACAAAATCTGTAGAATGTTGTCGCGTTGAACCATTAGGAATTGTTGTAGGTGAACATAAGTGTTTTTCTTATGAAACAAATATCATGATAAGACCACAGATACAGGATAATTATACCTGTTTAATTAGTAAGTCACCCAATTACAGAAGGATATCCCTAACACGTTATGTAATTCTAAACCAAATATAGGGCATTATACAAGGTTGATAAAAGCGAGAGGAATTAAATGAAAGTACATATTTAGTGTATCACTTCCAGGCTACACTTAATCAGCTTAACCGGAGTAATAGTTCAGCCACAGGATTTTATAAAGTTTTTTCTCACTTCGTACACGCTGTATCCTCAGCTGGTTGAGCACCTGGCCGCCCTTAGTCCACCAGGGTTATTCGTCCCGTACGAGGTGTAGCCGCCCGGTACAAAGCATGAAAACATTTTTTCGCTATTTTAATTGTGTGAAAAAAGTATTTTCGTATACTTGTCGTAAACTTTTTTATAAGAGTTTCAGATTAACAACTGTTGGCACTTATAGTAAATGTAGTTTAATTTAATGCCTCTTGCTTGTATCAACCTTGTATATTATGTCGTATTATAAGAGTTAGATAAAAGTTAAGACTGAAAGTGTAGCCGTGAAGACGATATAAGGGATTCTCCGGTGGTCCGGACTTGTTGCAAGAGTGGCATTAGAGGAAGGATTTTGTATCTTATTGCATAAAAAGAGTACCCTCTTCCCATCGTAATGGGTTCCTCACATACCACACAAACTACAATAGCATAGCCATAACATTCAAGGCAGTATCATAAGGCTGGACATGTTAATTCACCTACAATGTAGCAAGGCACCAACTCTTGAGGTTGAGGTCATCAACATCTACATTATTATTATATCATGACCTTTGTGCATGTATAAATAAACTAGCAGCCCATCCCGGCTTCGCATGGGCATAATAGTATAATAAAAGAAAATATACAATGTTTTACAGTGAGTTTCTAAAAAAACAACATTAATCGAAAACAAATAACTAAGTTATAATTTTTTTTTGTGATTTTCTTAATTTTTTTTGTATTTACAGTGTTTCTTTATATTTTATTTGTTTTTTTAAATTTTTTTTTTGCATATTATTTTTCACTTTTATTTTTTGCAATTTTTCATTTTTTTTATTTATACTTTATACTAATTGCTAAAAGGTCATAACATATTGTCATTTACACATCATAACATTTACTGAGTAAGTAGAGCCTCCCTGTAAACAATATTTGATATGGTTTTATTTTGTGGCAGCAAAATAAATTGATTATCAGGGGCTCCAACCCACGATAGGCCAACATATAATTAATTGACCATGAGTAAAACAATTCTTTCTCAGATCGATCCCAACTAATTCGAAGGTTTGACCTTGAGACTTGTTGATTGTTAATGCGAAAGATGTTTTTACCGAAATATGTATGTAATACCGAAGTTGGAAATTGAAGCCGTTTAAATGGGATTGGCAAATCAGTTAGGGTCATCGGTATCCTCGGTATATGAGCTAGTTGACCAGCTGCTGGACCGGTCATAATTGCCGCTAGAATTAAATTTTCCTTTAACCCCTTAATAAGCAACCTAGTCCCATTTAACATGCTTGGAGGGATTAAATTTCTCAAAAGCATATTGGAATTTCAATTTTTAACGTCAATTTGTGTGTGTCAATCCAGAAGGGTTCAAGGAATTCAAAAACTCCTGTGGATCATGAACTGAATCTTTAATATTAATTACAGTGTCTATCAACTTAGATTTTTTTTATGTGACTGCTGACTTTTTGAACGATTAGATTATTTATTTCGTTAACAGTATCCTTCTTCGGTGAAACTATTGCCCTAAAGCACAACCAATGAAAGTCATTTTCGGGCAAATTCTCGATATCAGGGTAATGGGTATACTGCATCTATTAAATTTCCCAAATCATGGAATATTTGGCCTAGAGAGTCATCCAGAATAATGTTACTATATCCGCTTAAATTTGGAGCAGGGAAAATTCCTTCTTCAAGTTTTAGCAGTTGTTGTGGGAAATCACTGTCGCTTCCATTTCCTTAATTTCAATGTTTCAGTCGAAGTCCATAAGGGAGACGATTTCTAGCATGCTTTGATATATCGCGTACCTCTGTTAATAACGGGGAGAGTCTGTCGGAAATATCCAGCAAATACAAAAGTAATCCCATCCCGCCTATGACTGCGGAGGTGTTCCTGAGGTCTATTAAGGTTCTGTTCACGGCCTCTATATGAGCTCTATGGCTCATCGTGCATTCGTCCCACATTAGTAATGAGGTGTCTTGTACTAATTTACCTAGAGGCCCGTTTTCGCGGATAGAATATGTAGATTGTTGCTGAAGATAGCGGAAATCTATTACTTTGATATCTTTTGAATGGAATATCCGAATCGAATCGTTTAAAAAGGTGATATGAAGGTATTGAAGTAGTACTAAATAATGATTTATTTATTTTGATAAATAAAGAGCCTTTTCTAGCGGTGGTATATAATTATTTTTTTTTTAATAAAAGGACGCTTATTGTGACGTACCTATAAAAGATAAAGACATGCTGTCGCGACATTTTATATAGATAGGGATGTGTACTAAAAATTTGCAATACATCATTTTGTTAGTTTTCGCAGCGCACGCGATTGAAGGAAGTTTTTTGTTAATTTTTTTACACCTTGGGTTAGATTATTCAAGTTTTAGTAAGCATCCCTAATTGTTTTGAAAATGAAACATATCCTATGTGACTCGGGAATAGTGTAGCTTGCCAACGGTGAAAGAATTTTTTAAATCGGTCCAGTAGTTTTGGAGCCTATTCATTTCAAACCAACAAAAATCAAACCTTTCCTCTTTATAATATATTTTTTTTTATGGTATAGGGGGGCAAACGAGCAGTTGTAGCCATTTTCATGACTACCGACGCCCATAGACATCTGCATAGAGAATATACATATGCGCTGCCCCCCTTTCTCCTCCCACCTCCATGGGTCACCGGCTACTTACACACCGCACGAAACGCGACAGCACAGCTGTCACTTCACGCCGGTCTCGTGTAAGCGAGAGGTACCTCCCCTATTCGTATAGATATATGTATATCTGTGGACTTTACACATCACATTAGCCTAACCCCGTGCTAAGTACTGTAAGGATTTGTGGTATAGGTACTAGACAACATAAACATCCTACTAATATTATAAATGCGAAAGTTTGTAAGGATGTTTGTTACTCTTTCACACAAAAACTACTGAACGGATTTTCATGAAACTTTCCAGTAATATAGCTTTCATATCAGAATAACATAATAAGTTAAAATTTTGAATAATTTTTGAAGTCCGAAATACACGCGGGCGAAGCCGCGGAAGCTAGTATTTGCTGATATGAAAGCTATATTACTGTGAAGTTTCATGAAAGTCCGTTCAGTAGTTTTTGTGTGAAAGAGTAACAAACACACTCACAAACTTTCGCCTTTATAATATTAGTAGGATAGTCATATTGGCAAGCAATACAACAGGAAATTACAATATAAACGATCAGGCTGGCAGAGTGGTACAGGGCTCGGATAACTGGAGCATGTTGCGCCAGTTGTCATGGGTTCAAATCCCGCATTGGTCATTGATGTTTATCCATGTATGTATCTATTTCTTTAATAAAATTATTTAATATATATAAAATTTCTTAAATTTATAAAACATCCTACTAATCCTACTAATATTATAAATGCGAAAGTTTGTAAAGACGCTTTTATATCAGAATAACATAATAAGTTAAAATTTATAGGATTTTTTTATAATTTGGTTATAATATAACGATAACTGTCAAGTAAGTCGGAAAAAAATCAGCCCCCTGAGAGCAATATTGGCGTGCGCTGCCCTAATCGTTGGAGTTACACAAAGATAATTACTGTAGGATTATTTATCTTAAATAGTTCTAAATAAAAGTCAGCGACAGCATATATCTATCTTTTATGTGTAAGTCACTATGACCAAAATAGTGAACCAAACATTCAATGAAATTGGATATTTTGTAACAATGCACATTTTAGAATATTTATCGAACTCTTATGAAATTTGATACATCTGTCACTTTACGTATTGAATGTAGATAAACTTTGTCTTTTAGACTAAGTAATTTGGACGAATAGACTAAAAGTTATTATCACGATAAGATTGACTTAAACAGAATATCTAAAGCACCTAAAATGCGCGGCGACAAATTCGATTCTCAAAGCGGTTTATTGTTTCATACAATACGTATATATTTAATATAATATGATTATTTTTAGCATGCATGCCGGGCTAAAGAGTATTGTGTAAGCCAGATCGGCATCGAAAAGAAATAGGGAATAATAGTGAAGAATATAAGTGACGCTGCACTCGAAGTACGCCCCCCATAGACATCATCACCGAGTGCAGGCGCCACATTACACTTGACAGCTATGCTGTCGCGTTTAGTGCAGCCTGTATGTAGCCGGTGGACATGGGCGCCGGCAGAAATAATTTCCAGGTTGTGCATGTTTTAGTTTTATATCTATAGCCCGGTTTATTTCATGTTCGAGACATTTACAAATTCCTGAATTTGTTTGATATGTAATTATGTACCCAGTCGTCATGGCTCACACCTATTTGATCGCAACGATCGAAATTGGTTTAAAAGTTCTAAGTTGGTGGGCCAGGAGTACCTGCCACCTGGATCGATATTAATCGATTTCCATTACTTCTCTGAACACACCGTTTAAAATTCCGCTACTCCACACCAGATAGCAGCAGCATAAACTTAACAAAGGAAGCGCAATACATTTTCTTAGTTCGATTCATCCATCCATGTTTTGATTATAAACAAAACCTTATGTATTCAATTGTTTATATATTTTTTTTATATTAAGAGTTACTAAAAATGCACATAAAAGATTAAATACTTAGTAATATTTAATTTAATGGTAATATATTATGATGAAAGGTGTTCCACAAAGTAAGGCAATTTATACATTTATAAATAAGCTAATTAATTACATCTACGCAGTGACCCTTTTGTAATGCATTGCACACTTTGTGACAAGTACAAGTTTACTAAATGTTATGAATAATAAAAAGGTGAAAGTTTGTTTTTGTTTAATTTTAAATATAAGAATATACGAACTTACTAACGCTACCCCGCGACTTCACTCAGATAAGTCCTTGCCATGGGAACTATTCATTTTCTCTAGATTTTTTTTTAAATGTTATTTTTTTTTAATTGATATCTGTGCCAAATTTCATTAAAATTAGATCATTAGTCAGTGGGCAACAGAGTAATCTCCGCGCAAACGTTCGCATTTTAATATTGTAGGACACTAGCAGTGCGAAGCAGTTGCACCAGCATATCCCGGGTACTCAACTAACGAACATAGCCTTTGCCGGCCCCGATAAACAGACAAACACTGAAAAATGTTTCAACTTCGACCAGTTATCCCAGAGAGCGTAATAAATTAAATCTTTAATGTTTCTAATAATATAGAAATAGAATTTATTCGAAATAAAAGAAGCCAGAATACGTACTTACATAATTAAGTTATAGCTAAACACAACTACATCTTACAACAATACCTTAGTATCTAGTACAAAAAGCATCTTAACATAATAACTGCCAAAAAATAAATATTCTACTTATTGTAGACAACCAACCAACCAAACAAACAAACAAACTCTTCAGCATAATAATATTAGTAAAGATCAGGAATGTTTTCTTTTTATAGCTATAGTATTGCATATTATTTGGTTTGTAGAGCCCAGGTAGGTGGCTGGTAAACTTTTATTTATGATATAAAGGGCAAACGAGCAATCGGAGCCGTTTTCATATGACTTACCGACGCCCATTGACATCTTATTTATTAATTAATTTATTTAAATGGACACCATTTTTTTACACATTAATTTTTACAAATTTCGTTTACACATTAATACATTAATAACAAGAATTCTGATGTGTATACTTTTATAGGTGACACAGCATTTACACATGTCAGATTTGATGTAAGATCAAAATGTAAAAGAAAAACAAATTAATTAATTACAAGCCAAATAAATTAAATACGAAAATGTCAGAAATATAAGGTAAAGGAATAATACATAATATAAGAAATTTCATAATAGAATAGTTAAAATTCGTGTCAATATTAATAATAACGAGTCAATAATTTAATAATTAAACTAATTAATTGGACCAAATGAAAATTGTTTGGATTTAATATTTATTAACTTGAAGTGAATTAGTATTTTTTTCTATAATTATTAAATGAATCGTGAAATATGTCGAAGTCGATGTCATTGCAATTAATAATATTATATGTACATTTTTTTTTTTTTTTTTTTTACGATATAGTAGGGCAAACGAGCAGCCGGAGCCATTTTCATGACTACCGACGCCCACAAACATCCGCATAGAGGCTATACAGATGCGCTGCCCTCCATTCTCCTCCCACCTCCATGGGCCACCGGCTACTTACACACCGCACGAAACGCGACAGCACAGCACAGAGGTTCCTACCCGGTCGTGCCGGCCCAATTCGACTGCATGCAAGCATGCAGTGTGGCAGTGCCTCTTACCAAAGTAGGAGGACCACATGAAGGCTTAGTAATTTTGGCGATGAGGCATATTATAAGGTACCCCTAATGAAAAATGTTGTAGCGGGTCGCAGCACGCGGTTTGCCCGTTAACTACTTTATGAAAAAGGAACAACTCCTGGACCATTCGGCTAGTCTTAAGCCCTGGCATTCTGAAGAAAGCTAGACGTTGGTCGTAAGGGCTTCTGTGTGATATTCCGCTACAGGAGTAAGCCAGATCACGAGTAAAGAACCTTTGAATATTTTCTATTCTTTGTGAGTGCACTAGTTGAGAGGCGCTCCACATCGAGCATGAGTATTCCAGATGGCTGCGTTACATTTCGGTAAATTTTTAAATCCTCTGCAAAAAGCGATATACTGCTATATTTTACAACTAAAGAAATGTCATTAATAAACAATAAAAATAATATAGGTCCCAGATGGGAGCCTTGGGGCACATCAGATGTTGCGTAGTACAATTTTGAGCTGTAGCCATTAACACTGACGACATCCGCATAGGCCGTAGAGTCTATACAGATGTGATGCCTCCTCCTCCCTCCATAGGCCACCGACTGTTTACACACCGCACGAATGCGACAGCACAGCTGTCACTTTACGCCGGTTTCGCATAAGCGAGAGGTACCTCTCCGGTCGTGCCGGCCCAATTCGGCTGAATGCACGCAGCGTGGCACTACCTCTTAAAATCTCCATCTTTTTGACCTTAAATCTAACGGCCACTTGGCGCACGTGGTGCGTGCGTGATCGAGCTCAAGTTATTGGTGTCGAATAGTAAATAGTTGGTTCATACAATGTCCAATTGTGACCGGCCGAATTCTTTCATTACAGGTGTTGGAAACATTTTCCTTTGTTACCGTACGATCTATACGAAATTGACTGGAGTATTCAAATCTGTGCTGTTTTCGTGTAAATTTAAAATAATAAATACCCTACGCAATAAGATGAGAGCATATGTATCTAGTCTCACAGAACGTAGCTAAGAGCCACCGCAATGAAACTGACGATTAAAAAAAAGCTACGGGATTCCAGACAGACATAGAAACACTTTTGTTATGTGGGGCGTTTATATGAACTTGTAAAATTTCGCAATTTGCAATTGTTGCTGCTGTGGACAGGCAAACATGGCCTTATGGATATGAGCGGGAGAAGGCACCGCATTTCCCGGACCTACATTCCCTCCGAGGGACTTTCGTGGCGTAGCGTGCTCTGGTCTCGCGTTTGGGAAGTTTTTATTACTTTTCACTTACGCACGCTGGGGACCCCCGAGGTACGAGGGCCTCGAATAATTGATACGACAAATACGGCGGTAGTTACGCTTCTACTTCGATCTTAATTATATTCGTACTTTACTTAAAACTTTCAATGTCCTGTACTGAGTAGTACACACTTGTAGCTGCGCTACGAGTCTGCGTAGCACCATTGTTCTGTGCTAGTCCGCACAGAGTGTAGATGACGTTATTTAGTCGTAGACGACGCGACGGAATTTCCCCCCTTCCTTACGCCTCCAAAGAATCAAATGTCAAAACGTCACCGCTTCAAAAATGTTGCCAATCCCGCCTGCGACTCAAACTATATAATTGAATAAGTGGTTGCGATTCGCAAATTTCCTCCTTGCACTCTCACGATGAGCCAAATTGTCCGATACTCCCACTCGGGGTCTAATGTATGCATCTTGTTTACCTCACGAATAGCGACTGAATAGCGATATAAACGAGAAGGAAATGATAATGATTGTTAAATGAGCTAACGTGTCTACTTGCTAATAAATTTCGTCCGTCTATACTAATAATATAAAGCTGACGAGTTTGTTTGTTTGAATGCGCTAATCTCTGGAACTATTGGTCCGATTTGAAAAATTCTTTCAGTATTTGTTAGTCCATTCAGCGAGGAGGACTGTTACTTTTACTTAAAAAACGAATTCACGTAAACGAAGTTGCGGGCATCCGCTAGTATAATATACATATCGGTTATAAAGGCGAAAGTTTTGCTGGCGACCCACTAGTCATTAATATCGTAAACATATTTTTGTCCCAGTGACCATGGGGACGATAGCTGAACTCGTGTTGGCTATAGTCTTTAAAGTTAGTTTAAGGTTTTTTTTTTATGATATAGGAGGGCAAACGAGCAGCCGGAGCCATTTTCATGACTACCGACGCCCACAAACATCCGCGTAGAGGCTATACAGATGCGCTGCGCTCCTTTCTCCTCCCACCTCCATGGGCCACCGGCTACTTACACACCGCACGAAACGCGACAGCACAGCTGTCACTTTACGCCAGTCTCGTGTAAGGTAAGGTAAGTTGAATGTTTAATCTATAAAGTTAACGGATAATGTTATTTTGTTGGCAGGCCAGCGCTTACGGCAATGGCGAGACGTTACAGTGATGAGCCCCATAAGATAAAGATGAAATAAGCACAGTAGGTAAGTTCTTTATTTATATCCTTACTAGCTGCGCTTCGCGGTTTCACCCGCGTAACTTTCGATCCCGTGGGAATATCGGGATGAAAAATAGATGTTGGCCGATTCTCAGACCTACTCAATATGCTCACAAAATTTCATGAGAATCGGTCAAGCCGATTCGGAGGAGTATGGCAACGAAAACTGTGACACGAGAATTTTATATATTAGATTTGGGATAATAGGTGGGTGTGATCGGGCAAGCAGGTACTTTTGTCACGTTATATGCAGTCCATAAGTCCGATAACATTGGAAGGATTCGAGGGGTCACCCAGACACACCCACAGGATCTCACCTGGTGATCTGGAACCCCGAAGGTCGACCAGGGCGAGCCGGTTCGCCCCCACTCAGGTACGCCTATCAGGAAGGTCCAGATGACTTGGATATACGACGGTATAAATAGACGCTTGTGCAAGCGTGGCCCACTTGATAATAATAACGGCCTTGGCACCCTTCTGTTGAGAGGCTGATACCGCCGCCTGGCGGGTGATCTGTGATTACAGGTGTACCTGTCGCCGTGATCATCGTCAATTTGAACTCTGTTGTCCTTACCTTTATTAAGTTCGAATGTATGTTGAACCAAAGGGGTGAGGGGGGGGAATGGTAGAATCACGCCCCGAAACTGAGTGTTTATTTATGTATTTCTATAATAAAACATTTTGAATAAATAAAATTTTAATATATTAATCATTAATATCCTACTAATATTATAAATGTGAAAGTTTGTACGTTTGTTTGTTTGTTACTCCTACACGCAAAAACTGCTGAACCGACTTTCATGAAACACGTAGAGAGTAACTTGGATTAACACATAGGATAGTTTTATCCAGAAAAATGTTCCTATGTGATGCCATGGGATGATTTTCTGTTTTCCACGGGATCGAAATTTACGCAGTTGAAACCGTGGGGCGCAGCTAGTAATAATATATTGTCTGTTGTCTAGTATCTATAGAACTACTTCCTTATAGTAGGTACTTAGCTCGAGGCCATGCTTTATATACCTAGTGTGTACTCCTGTGATGAGCCTCAAGGGCGGCCGCTGCTGGAGTCGCGGTTGTATGTCACCGCTTTCCCGTGGCTCCTCCATTGGCGGATAAGCAGGAACACCGCCGGGGCGTAGTGGGTAGGAGACCCACATACCCCATAGGTCCTCCCTAACCTGGGGGCATGGCTGAATGCATTCCCCAGCGTAAACAAAAACGTAGTCTCAAAAAAAAGTCTCTATTTATGAATTACTAGCTGCGCCCCGCGATTTCACCCGCGTAAAATCCGATCTTGTGGAAAATAGAAAATCATCCCATGGCATCCCATTGGAACATTGTTTCGGGACTATCCTATGGGTTAATCCAAGTTACTCTCTGTGTATGCCGAATTTCATGAAAATCGGTTCAGCAGTTTTTGCGTGAAGGAGTAACAAACAAACAAACAAACATACAAACTTTCGCATTTATGATATTAATAAGATAAGATTTGGAAACAAATTCT
>LUGF01009717.1:124550-145725 GCA_001625245.1 Calycopis cecrops
GGAAGCCATTCGGGATTAATAGTTGGATAGACCAGACAGTTTATCCTTTGAGTAAAATGGCCGCACAAAAGCATTTTTTCTTTTGGCCAGTAATAAGATTATTTTTGTTGACGCTGGGAATTGTGAGCGTCTAGCAGACCCGGGTTAAGTCCGCGGGGGTGTGCCAGATTCTGGTTAACGAGCTGACTACTGGCAAAACCACCGAACCGGAGAAAAATCAGACTAAACCAACGACTAAGCGTGCCCTTTGTTGGCTGGCATGATCCTAACTCCACTTTTATGGGAAATTGAAAATTCCAATAGATAGGTAATACATTTTATTCCGGGTACTCATATCTGTTATTAGAACTGTAGTACCTTGTCGTAATAGGTAGTGCATATATTCATATATAAGTTTTTGACTGTCGAATGATCTTGGATGCATGTATGGTTGAGGATAAGTCCATATGAAACTATTCTAATAATGTAAGAGCAAGACGTATAAGTGAAATAGTTTGTGTTGATATCGAGCGCTGGCCAGTCGAGGGCACTATCGAAGGCCGTTTGGAATTCCGTTTACTAACGTCAGTTAGATGCCGGTATTAGCAATGACTGTTGAGCAAATATAATTACGCCTAATGTTTAACATGAACATGTTTATATTTACAAATACATAGTTGTAACTTCGCGCGGGGTTGTGAGTGGCACCTTCTCTTGGTAGTGCCATCTCGGAAAGCTCTATGGGCTCATGCATAACAACTTTGCTAAAGACGACATGAACAAATGCATAGTTTACGATTTTGTAAAGGACATACGGACAAACATTATTGTTTTATGGCTGTCCTAAGTAATAAGTGTTCGTAGCCGAATATTGACTCGCTCTGCATGTGCTACTGTAGCTACAACGGGGAGCGTTCCGAGGAGTTGTTCGGGTTAATGCCCGCAGCGGAATTCCTCCTTCGGACATCGCGTCAGAATTCCAAGTTCCACTGTCACCATCTCAATGTCCCAAGTTCTCTTTTGCTCTTTATACTATATAAAGAATGAACGGGGACCATATCTACGGCAAAACAAGCGAACGATGCGTTTTCCGGCTGAAGCATTTCCCATTTCCAATTAGGAGCGCGCGCAGTTTCAATGGTGAAATATTTTTACAAATCTGAACAGTAGTTTTAAACAAACTCTTCAGCTTTATCAGATTAAGGTGTTTTATAATAATTTAGGAACCCCTGATATAGAGTGTAGAACTCGAGACTATAGAGAATTAGTTTTTATTTATTTATCATTACATGGGCATATCAACAACATTAATACTTACTAAACGGACGCGGTAAGTTGGGACCTGACAAGAATGCGAGGAATGCTCTCTACCCGCACCACCCCCGATGGCGCCCTAATATGGCGACAACGGGGGTGGTGCGGGAGTAGAGAGCCGGGAATGAAATTTTTGCCCACGTTTCGGCGTCCGTGTAGCATATTTATAAAAAAACATATATAGGCACAACACAACTTTTTATAGGTACATAAAAGGTAGATAAGATATATAAAGAGAAAACATACAACATATGTGTCCATGTAAACAAAGATGTTTGTTGTTGGTCGTTTCTTATCAATATAATGTTGATGACTCGATACTGGATTATTTATTGAAATTCTTTATTTCAATTACGAATTACATTAGATTTATTGCAATTCTAATGAGATAATAGGTATGGACCACAGTAGGATGAGATTCTTTTTCTAGAGGACCCCTTCTTTTGGTACATGGCAGGTTTTAACGTTTAAGATCAGAAAATACATATAGACTTGATCGGAGGGTCTAACGCTTAAAGCTGTTATATGTTATTGTATATATGTCGCAGTCGGATTGTATAAACCGCCGTATTACATTACGGCTAGCCATTTAGAAAAACAGGGCCGTTTTGTAATGCGGCGGGGCGGCGGGTCAACGCTTAGCCGGATCGAATACGGCTAGGTCAAACTCCGCCAGAAAGTGTTCGCCGCTAAACGTTATTCAATTTGGCTTGCCGTAATGTAAATAGTCCGTGTCATTATTCGCCTCTTTGACAGAATATAGTTCCCAATTTTAACACTCGCGGCGCTCACAACAACAATGGCGTCAAATAAGGAAAATGTCTCACTAGAATGCGATAAAAACATTGATTTAAACAAAGAAAACTTGTTAAATATATATGCAGCATCTTACTTGGATGGGTTAGGTTATGTTAGACTATATTTATACGCAACGAGCGAGCGAAGCGAGCGAGTCCAGTGGATTGGCACAATGAGGCTAAACGTGAGCCGCCATATTGTAGAACGTTTCTCAACGACAATACGGCTAATCGTTGACCCGCCGCATTACAAAACGGCCCTGTTTTTCTAAATGGCTAGCCGTATTGTAATACGGCGGTTTATACAATCCGACAGCGACATATATATTAGTAGCGACGACATGAGCAAAGCTGTGGGCAGGAAGTGGGAAAGGGTAGCCGAAGATCGCGGCCAGTGGCGAGCTATGAGAGAGGCCGCCGTCCAACAGTGGACTGCAATAGGCTGATGATGAATGAAGGAAATCTATATCAGTGTCGAAATTCAAACTATTATTCAGTCGTTTTTACGTGTTTTTTATTGGTCGCTTTTTAGACAATAATGAAATAATGATTAGGATTTTCATCAAATGTTGCTATTATTTACAAATGAGAAAATTATACGGGAAACGCTTTATATGAGCTGCTTTTGTTGTCACATGAAAATACCATGGGACAGGAAGTTGTCACGCGTCAGCCATTGTTATGGTAAATGTGGACAATAGGTACCTACCTAGACCTGTTTCAAGGTGGAAGAAGGTAAACAAGTCGGAGCCTAACTAAAAAGCCTCTAAATGTTCGAATAGAGGTTATGAATATTGAATAACAATAATTCATTTGCGATACATATAATCATATCATTTGATTTAAAAAGAAAAAGAGAAAAAACAAAGCAAAAGAGATGGACATAATGTTACGTGAGCCACAAACGCACCTGGCTATACAGACTTGTTACTAATATATCCTTCAATGGGCCACCGATAACTCACAAACGCGACAGTACAGCTGCGTCTACATCGTATGAGTAAGAGGTACCTCCCCGGTGCCGGTTCGGCTCCGCAACCTGGCACCATCTCCTGCATCTATCGCTTAAACTTAATTAACTTAAGTTACATTTTATACACATTTTTCATATACCTAAAGCAGGGTTTCGCAACCAGTGGGGCGCGGCTAGTTTTCAGGGAAGGCGCGAAGCATTTGATAATAATTAATTTGGAAAGGAAAAATAAATTACTAGACTCAATAAATAGATTGTATATGGAGATAACTATATTTTATTAGGGGAGGCAAGAAAATTTCGTTAGGGAGACGAGACTCCAAATAGGTTGTGAAACCCTGACATACAGAGCTTTAGTATGTCATTTTATCTCAAATAGCCAAACCCATCGATAGATAGAATATTAAAATGACCTGTAGTAAAGTGCGTTAACGACCGAGTTTCAACAGGTGCTGAATGTTTTGGTTACTTTGCGTGTACTTTTCTACTGTTTCTTTGTGCGGTTTCCAGGTTGGCTATTGTCGGTGACGTCATTGATGATTGTTGCCGAAGTAATTGTGCACTAAATAAATTGTAGAAATAGGTAGTTAATATATAAAAAAAAGGAATTTTAGTATTTACTTAGACGTATAGAATGCCTAAATTACAATGTTCTTAATCTAGATGCGGAGTCAAGCTCTCTTATCGGGTTGCATCTCTTCCATCGCGGAACAGTTGGTCCGGGCCTTTAGACCCCAATTCTAATCTTGTCGAGCATTCATAGCAGTACTATAGCTGTTGGGTTTCTCTTCGAGGTCCGAGAAAATAGCAGCAAGAACTTGACATGAAACTGTGACGTTAGAGTGCGCCTCCGAGAATTATAAATGCGTTTTGACGCAGTGGGATTCCCCATGCACTCCACAAGAGGAAAATATGAGGTCGATTCGGCCGTAGGAAACGATTGAGCTTCACGATAGGACGTTTCGGGCCGATCGAGACCACGAAACCAGAGTTCCTCTTCCACCAGCCGACGATTCGTTAGCTCTACATTTTTATATATTTTATGTACCTACCTACAGTGAAACTTGGATAAGTGGGACCTGGATAAGTAAGAAACCTTCATAACTGGAAATCATGCTGAGGTCCCAAGTCTTTGGCACTGAGTTACCTCTGCTAGTGGGACGAACCAAAACTCTATGACTGGGATTCGTTCTTGCGATTTTGTCGTCTTGGTTACCTCTATAACTGAGACAGCAAGGGAATTTTATATAAATTAACCTCTGTTCTGAGATAACATTGTTCTGTTTGTTTCCTTAATTAATATTACTGTATCCGCACATTCCGCACTCAACCTTCAGTTTTAGTTTTGCTTTACTATCACATAGATGTTTATTTAAAAAAAAAACATCTGATAACTGATACTTCCAAAATACAAACTAAAATGACAGATGTGTATAAATAATACATTCTGTTTACATTTTTGTACTATGCCCCTATGCATTTGTACGTGATATATTACGTTCTATTAACGTGCTTGAATATATTTGTTTATTACATTTACATATCTTTTTTCATTTCCAATAAAGACTAAAACACATAAATAAAGTAATATTAATATAAAATAAACATTATGTGATACCTCTATAAGTGAGACTAATTTGCAGGTCTCTTAAAGTCTTACTTACCAGGTTTCACTGTATTTATATTTATTTTATAGTATAAGTGGGCATACGAGAACGGATTTTGTTATAACTACGGACGCACTAGATACACATCATTTATAGAGTTTATAGTGATTATACAGACGCCACCATTCCCCCCCTCCATGGGCCACGGGCTACTTACACACCGCACGCGACAGCACAGTTGTCACTTTCCTGTAAGAGTGTACCTCCCGGTCGTGCCGACCAAATTCGGCTGCATGCGTGCAGCGTGGCACTACCTCTTATTAAAATATACACGTGCGGAGCCCGGGCGGGCTTGTAGAGTATACATATAATAAAACAGTAAAATCCGCGTTTCTTTAAATTAAATTGAATATATACGAAAAACTGATTTAATTTTTTATCTGTCTGTTTGTCTAGGCTAATCTCCGAAACTAGACGGAGTCGAATGAAACTTTTTGTGATGTACAGGTACTAAACGTGGACAGATCTAGAACACTTTATACTCTGGTAAAATCGCTCATTCCTACGGGAAATCGGAATTTCGAGTCACTACAAGCAAACAATAACAAATCACTAAGATTATAATAGAACTACGCTACGCAAACGAAGTCGCAGGCACCAGCTTGTTTATAAATAAAGTTATCAAACTCAGAATAAAACAATGAAATGTGCGTGCGAGGCGTTTGGCACTATTTTTTTATTTGCGGAGGCTTCAACGCTCCGTTGGTTGTGACAACCTTATTAGACAAAACTTAGGAATATTTTTTGTTACACTTATTTGTTTCAGTTGGCTAATTTGACACAAACGAAATGCTTTGAACGTCCTATAAATTATTGATTTTAGAATTTAGAACCAAAGTGCGAAAGTCAATACAATAATTGGTTTTGGAAATTTTGGAAATATACTAAAAAAAATAAATTATAATTTAAAAAGTAATACATTTTAAAAGCTGTACCTTTGAGTGTATAGTTGGTTTAGGTAATGTTTAGTTTTTAATAAATATCTAAGAAGTTGTACTAAAATGAATTTCTGTCGCTTAAATTTTGTTAATGCTACAAAGTCAGAAAGTATTATTTTATTGATGTACTCAACCTTGTTTAACCTTCCATCATTTATATAAATACGTCGTAGGTTAAGGTAAAGTTATTGAGTAGTAATCAATAAGTTGTTGTCGTTAGCAGCTCCGGATTAAGCTCGGACGGGGTCCGGGCTTGGGACCTTGCGAGAAGGGGCTCCGTTTATGGGTACAAAAATGATCTAAGGCTCCCAAGCCTTACAGGGACCTGGGGTGCACCTCTAAGCCCCCATCAGGGCCCAAATTGACAAAGTTGACTAATTCAATCATAAGAAACAACATACATACATTTGAATGTCATGTCGAGTTGAGTTTCAGTGGAGTCGGCGTCGAGACGTTATAATGTGCGTCCACCTTTATATTCACAAAAAAGCAGATGGAGCCCCTGAAGCTCTTGGGACCCCTTCAGCCTCCCTGAGCCGCTCACAGGATCCGGCGCTGGGTTTTGCAAGTTTATTGCTGAAAGTCAGTCGAACGAGCAAGTTTCCCCTGGCGACCCACCGTTTATTTGTATTTGTTGCAACCGCGGATGGCCATGTGAGCCAACAATTCATGTTATGAGGCATTATAGAAGAGATATTTTGGCCGCGGCGTGTTCCGCAGTGCACAGATAAATATAGATAACTACTAAACTACTTATAATAAATTTTAACGACTTTCTCGCCGTTGTTCGAATGATTTTAGTATTTTATTTACACAGCTGCTTATTACAATGTCTAACATGAAATTGTATTTAATTTATTCTTCTCGCAAAGGTCGGCAACGCATCTGTTGACTGTTAGACCTCTGGTGTTGCGGATGTCTGTGGGCGTTGGTGATCACTTTACATCACGTGACCCGTTGGTTCGTTTGCCTCCTATGCTATAAAAAAAATTGGCATCGAATATTCTAGGATTTATATACCTACTGGAATTTATATACTAGAGACTTATATACTAGGATTGTTCCGCGGTTTAACCTGTTTATCTCCGCTTCTATTAATCCTAGTGTAATGATATGTGATGTGACCTTCCTTAATAACTGAGCTGTCCAGAACTGAAAGAATTTTTCAAATCGGACGAGTAGTTCCCGATATAACCGAGTTCAACTCTTTATTATATTAGTATAGATATAAATATCATGTGTCACGGGTGTTCGTGGATGAATTCCAGTGTACGGCCTTGACCGAATATCATGCAATGCAGGTGTTAGAATAGACGTAAAGTATATTTCAACTTTTTATTTTTTTTTTATTTTTATTGTTTAGGAAACATACAATGTTTGCAGCACTTAAAACAAAAGATAATACACGATACACAGACATCAATTAAGTTTCCACTGAACACTAACACATACTTAATCCTAACAAACTATTTGTTGCAAAGAACAATAAATCTACATTTAACAAACATTATAACTAAATAGTAATTTTAGCTATATCTTGTTTAAATTTTACCAATTTGAAGTTAGATATATCTAGTAGATTATAGTTTTTATTATATGCACTTAGGGAATGCAGGAAATTCTCAATCCCGGTATTTGCGGGACTGGACATTTTCGATCCCGCGGGATCCCGGTATTTGCGGGATCCCGCATGAACAACTTCATGCATATAATTTATAACTTCTGACGGTACGTAATGAAACAAATCTAATTATATAATCATTTATTATAAATTAAGTTACTTATTTAAAATTGAGAAAGTTAGAAAACTAAAAATTTTTAAATTAAAATTGACAAAAGTAGAAAACTAAACATTATTTTGAAAATAACTTCTTAAAAACGTTAAGGTGTTGATTGTTTTATATGCTAAACGGCTCCTGACCTTACAAACTATATGACCAGCAGCAGAAAATGCTCGTTCTGTCTAATCGTTGTTCATAATACATGATTTTCGCTTCTCTGCAATCCCGCAAATCCCGCGCGGGATCCCGCTCATTTTACGAACGGGATTAATCCCGCACATGGCATGCGGGATCCCGGTATTTTGGGATCCCGGTATCGCGGTATTGCATTCCCTATATGCACTGCAAGCTCGGATTAGAAAGATATTTTTAACATAACTACATTTGCATCTAGGAATATAAAATGTAACAGATTTTCTTGAGCATAATCTCGGACAGTTAGTATAGGATAGTGAAATAAAAAAAAGGATAGTGAATAACGCGGGAGAAACCGCGTGCGTTGGTAGTTTTGTTATCATTTCTGAACGCTTTGTCATCGAGCTTATATGTTTAGGTTCTGGGCAGTGTTTAGTTAAACCTGAGTACATCGAGGGAACCGCATCAAATTCCGTTCATAATGGATTCTTTGCACGTACTGACAGACGGACAAAGCAAATTTCATCAAGTACATTTACTATGAGGATAACAATAATGATGATTCTCTTTTATTTTCGTCATACGTAGGTCGTATAGTGAGATTCCATAATGCATGGAAAGAACAGAAATAATGTGATGAGTCAGAGGTGTAGGAGCGACCGGCTTCATCAGTCTGCGTCAGCAGCGCCGGGTCAGGCTCTGGCGGGCCCCGGGGTTTTGAAACCTTAGAGAAGGGGCTTCTTTTAAGGGTCAAAATAGGATCGTAAGACCCTTAGCCTTAGAAGACCCGGGGTTGCAGCCCCCTAAGCCTCCATCTGGATCCATTTATGGTATTGGCAAACGAGCAGTCGGAGCCATTTTTATGACTACCGATGCCAAAAGACATCCGCATAAAGACTATACAGATGCGCTGCCCTCCTTTCTTCTCCCTCCTCTATGGGCCACCGGCTACTTTATACACCGCACGAAACGCGACAGCAATGCAGCAATAATGCTACCTCTTGCTGAATTAGTTATGAACTAAATAAATAAATCATCACCAAGGTTACACTATCACACACCACACACATACAAACGTGAATCGTCACTATCATTTCTTGATAATATTGTGACAGTCATTTGTTTATTTTGATCTACAGGCATTAGGTACTTACGAAAGTTATGTGAGCTGGTTAAATATAGCGTAATCATTCATTTTAACCTTTTATTTATTTTATATTTTCATAGGAAATATAGGACATGGACATGTCTTGATATTGTCATGTTCGTTAATTATGTAGTTAGAGGTCTGTGTCAATACCTTGATACACACTACAGCATATACAACATACGGCTTATACTGTTATATACAACATACGGCTTACACATACACATTACACAGCATCGCTCGCTCTGCATTTTCTACCGTATTTACAACGGGGAGTGTTCCGAGGAGTTGTTCGGGTTAATACCCCGTTCCCCCGAAGTTCCACTTTAGGACATCGCGGCAGAACTCCATGTTCCACCGCCACCAACTAGATGTCCCAAAGTCTACAACTATGCGTTTCCAGCGCAATTTCTTACCACGCACAACATCACTATGGAACGAGCTGCCACAGACGGTATTTCCGAACCTATACGATTCTTCAAGAAAAGATACGATAATCAAGAAAAAATAAGATACTCATACTTAAAAGGCTGGCAAAGCCTCGAGTTTAGGCGGTAGTCATTTATCATCTGCTCGTGTGCCCCTTATCCTATAAAAGAAAAAAAAAACATATACAACAGTATATGCTGTGTATGTGAAACATTTGAAAAACATAAAAACCTATTGCTTACGAAATATTTTTTTATGTCACTCTTGTTAACAAAGATAAATCTTACGACACTTCTTACATAAAAATGCGTCACGTCAGCCATAGATACATACATAAATGCTTAACCTGGCAAAAGTAAATTAAAATTAAGAATTCAAGATATTTGTAGTTGGAGAAAATTTCAAATTACATGCCTAGGATTCAATCAGGTGCACAACTTTGGTGCTACAACGTAATATAGGAATTAGCTTATTGTAAATGTTTTATGACTGAGATATGATTAAAATATTCACTGATATGACACGATTTTGGGTTTATTTAACGTAACAAGGACGTTTTTGATAATATGTCGATTACGCTAGGAAATACCTTGAGTTTATTAAGTTTGTAGGGTTGTACCTATATTAAGTTTTTTTGACTGCCTCCTTGTAAAGTTGATGGAATGTATTGTCACTTCTTGATGGAATTTCATATTATACTTTTATTAAATAACTAGCTGCGCCCCGCGGTTTCATCCGCATTAATCCCACAGGAACATTTTTTCGGTATGAAAAATATCGTATGTGTTAATTCAAGTTATCCTTTATGCTAAATGCTAAATTTCATGAAAATCGAACAAACAAACAAACATACAAACTTTCAGGTTTATAACATTAGTATGATATACTTTTTCATACTATTTCCACTTTTTATTAACTAAAATTACATTTAATACGACCGGTTTCGAAAACTCATCATTAGGTATGCCTCCTTGTCCAATGGCTGACCAGCTACTGAGCGTAAGGTCGCCGTTCGAATCCCGGGTCGGCCTAAAAAATGTTATTGGGATTTTAAAATTATTAATAACAGTCTGTGGTTCGTCCTGCTCTCTATATAATTATAATCGAGTGCACTTGGATTTTAATATCCTTTGTAGTGCGAAGTTGGCCAGTCTCTACAAAGATGGCCGCCGTTGCTGAAATTCGGGTAGCAATTGTGTTTTACAGAAACGGGGCTATAAATCACAATATAATCACAGTATTCTAGACACTGGAAGAAATACCTATTCGTCCGTGCATTATGTTATAAATAACCGTAGAACGGCTTCTAACACAACTTATACATTTTAATCTCTTGCCACATACACACAGATTTCATTATCGAATAACCACGTGTCTATTGGACTGTTGAACGTCTCTCGTCTCTCTCTGTCCTGTTGTTTTGTTTTTATTCAAATTACTAGACGCTATAAGTTCATTACTCGCTATAAGAGTAGACTAAATAGATTCCGTTATTTCCCTGTAACATGTCGCTTGTAATGGCGTTTGGTTACAAATGAAAATTAGAACATTTTGTAACTACTCGGTCAGCTAGTCAACCATCGCGTTTTTCTGAAATTTAAAGTCAGTAGTTTAGTTGGCAGTGTGTTGATTAGAAAGAAAGAAAGTTACAACTTTTCAGTTTTATTTTCTCCTCGGAAAGCAACTTAGGGTCAATTCACACCAAAAGCGCGGCGAAGGGCAGCGAAGCGGAGCGCAGTTTATGTGTCATATGAATTTCAACTTTATAATAATTACTGTAATACTTACTATCGCATGAGAAACTCGAACGAGACGCGCGGATTCCCGCGAAGTCGCTGGAATGCGCGAGAAGTCGCTGGAATGCTCCAGAAGTCGCGAGAATTCGATAAGATAATATAAATAATATAAGTACTATAGTAAGTACTATAGTAATGAAAATAAAGTTGAAATTCATATGACACATAAACTGCGCTCCGCTTCGCTGCCTTTCCTCGCGCTTTTGGTGTGAATTGACCCTTAGTTTTTATGCGTGTGCTGGGGAGCGTCTGTTTGCGACATTCAGCGTCTAAAAAGCGATTAATCGCCGATCGCCGACGCCAAAAGTCGCAGTGACCCTAAGAAATGCGCAGGTGGTAATTTCGTAAAATAATCCGGCAGGCGACTGGAGAGATGGTGGCTAGAAAAAATTCATGAGTTCACCTTGGATTATACTAAACTAAACGATTGTCGGTCCGTCCCATGGGTGTGAAATATTGTGACCCGTTCGATGATTGAAATATTGTTGTCCTAATCTTAGATGCAAACACATTACATATTATCAAATTGCATCTTTGTACTGGTTTGGGTGCGATCCAAATGTTTAGACTTCACAATTAATTATTGATGTGTAAAATCTAGTTGCTGGATATTTTTGCGCCAGTGATTTTGGAATTGAAGGACGGAAATGTGTGACATAAAATCGGAAAATTATTCGATTTGAATGTAGAATTATAGGTATTTTAGTGCGGAAGTTTTACGTGCATTAAGGTTGTTATGTCGCCGTTGATATAATACTTGACATTATTAATATTTATGCGTTTTGTATTTCAACTCCATTGTATAGTATGATAACATGTTAGATGGTTATCTTCATGTTATACATAAAATTCTCGTGTCACAATGTTACTAACCATACTCCTCCGACCGACCGATTCTCATGAAATTTTGTGTGCATGTAGGGTAGTCTGAAAATCGACCCACATCCATTTTTCACCCCGATATTACCATGGGATCGAAACTTTCGCAGGTAAAACCGCGGTGCGGAGCTAGTGTATTTTTTAACTGTCACAACGAGCAGTCCGAGCCATTTTCACGACTACCCACACCCATAGACATCGGCATAGAGGTTATACATATGCGATTCCCTCCCTCCCCTCTCCGGCTACGTCATATCTAGTTTTTTGGATTACGTATCTCAAAGAGAAAAAAACGGAACCTGTCTATCTGGGGTTTAAGCAAAGGGATTAAGCTGAAATTTATGTCAAATATTGAGGTCTCTAACTTCTTGATGTCTTGAAAAAATTCTAAGTTTTTTTATGCACAAATTGAATGAAAACGCACTTTTTCGAAAACCCGTAGGTAGTGTAGAGTACTTTCCCGTTGAGCTAAAATTGTGTAATTCGGCAAGAAGTAAAACCTTACAGCATACATATAGGAATAAATCTGAAAATTGGTAAATAAAATTTATATCACTGTAAAAATTATTACCAACTTACATCTGTAGTTCGTTTCATACTAAATGTATGGAAGCACCGGCATATATTATAAGTTTGTCAACTTGTCGCAGGGAAATGTAATTTTCTCAACGTCTATTACTTTCATGCCCATACCTCCCGTTCGTACGGAACCCTCGGTGTGCGAGTCCGACACGCACTTGGCCGGTTTTTTCCTTGTCTGAACGAGTCTAGCTTGTTGGAATGAACTTGCATCATTCAGCTTCGTTCACGGGCAATTTCATATCGCATTTACATTGTAAATATCCCCCGTGTAGAATTGTAGAGATCGACGTATAAGGCATGTTGATCTTACTCCACACGCTTACTCGGAAACTTGGAAAGCTGACTGAACAATTAGGGATGCAATTACTGGCAGGATGTACGCCGAGAAAGTATGTCGTGGTTAATAAACATAATTGCTAATTATTATTGTAATTGTTATTGTTTTTGAATGGGTTTATAATAAATATTGTAATCGACTGTGTCACATCTGGTCATAACAAGTTATGTAATCTAAAAGCCGATTGCTTTATTTTGTAGTAAAAGCAGGCAATGTAACAGTCGAAACCTTTTAAGAAGCCTAAACGAATCCCTATCCACCCTAATAAAACGTTAAATATGTATGAAAACATTTTAAAAAGTCTAAAATATCTCAATATGTTGAAAGTTGTAGGAATGGCCCGCTGGCTCAACTTTATCTACAGGCAATTTTTTTTAATTTACTACATAATTTTCATACCGAATAGACTATAGAGTATAGAGATGCTGAAGTTCGGTCATATTCTAAAAGTACATATCTTGTGAAGCGCGATAAAATCCGTTAAAAGAATCATAATCTTGAACAACATTCGTCTAAATAATTTATGTACGAACCCTAATCCGCGTTGCTATAACATAAATCAGCCGATTAAACTTACAAGTCAACCGCAGCACTCGAGTCCCTACAACTGATGTTAATTAGTCAATTACAAATTATTCCATTTCTTTTGTGTCGCATAATGGAATTACCAATTCACGTAGTTAAACATTGATTAAAAATAAATGAATACAAACGATTTTAATAAATGTAGCGACACCACGTGTATTATACGTGATTATGCTAAATGTTCACTCTTGTGTTAGTGCCAGAATAAAAGTGTGTATTTCGTACCAAAGTTTGCGTTTACCAATTTGTAGTTTTGCTTTTCTTAGTACTTCCATGTTTTGTAAAGTCTTAGATATACTAGTGTTTAGGCGACCGAGCTCTGTTCACCGATCCTGATTTTTTTTTGTTTACCCGACTGTCAAGGAAGCGTAAATGTTTTACGGGCGTATCTTGTATGTGTTTGTAATATTCTCTATTACTTCATATCTCTAGAACCGCTAAACAGATTTACATATTTGAGATATCGTTAGACTCGTCTTAGTAACCCGAGTGTTGTTATATAGGTGACGTTAAAAAATACCAAACATGGCGGTTATGCTACGCCATTGAACTTTGCGAAAATATTTTTTTTTATTCGGATACTGCAATATAGGTATCAAATTAAAGGGCTCAACGCAAGGATTCCAAAAACGTACAAAAGGTATATCATTATTATCACAACTGTAATACTAAAAAATAGTGTCAAAAAAATTTCGAGTGCCTACTTAAGCCATACTAATATTATAATGCAAAAGTAACTCTGTCTATCTGTTTGTCTATTAAGCTATCACGCCTAAACGACTAAAGTGATTTTGATGTAATTTTGTACAGAGATAAACTAGCTATAGAGTTGTGGAGAACGATATATCTATACTTATAAAATAACATGTCTTGACTGACTGATTCATCATCGCCGAGCAAAAACTGTTAAAGTTACAGCCATGACATTTGGTGAGTAGGGTCGTTATATTGAGTAGACACCCACTGAGGACTAAGGACAATATTGGAAATTCTATCCTTAAGGGGATGAAATAGGGGTTGAAAGTTTGTATGGAAGGCCGTCATTTTTTAAGTTAAAATAATGAAACTTTATTTTCAGACTACTTAAAAATGAGAAGATACGTATTTAAGCGATTCTGGAAATTTTATCCCTAAGGGTGGGGTTTTATCCCTAACATAGGGGTTGAAAGTTTGTATGAAAGTCCTTATTATTGGGCTATTAAAATAAATAAATGCGTTTGAAATAAGGAATTTGTCTGATAGTCCGTTAGTCTGTCTGTCCAAGCTAATATCCGAAACTACCGGACGGATTCGAATGAAACTTTTTGTGTTGTATAGATACTAAGCCTGGTCAACATCTAGTACACTTTACTACGGGAAAATCACTCATTCCTACGGGAAATACACAAATACATAACCCGTCGGATTTGAAAATTTGAAAGAAACTGTTGTGTTATGATCTTATGAATGAAACTTATTGTGGTAATACATAATATCAAGAAACAATAAAATCCGTGTGTCTGTATATTGAATAAATTTACGAAAAACTAATTGGGGGCGATGTTAAAATAGTATTAGAACACTTTTCAATGCTTCTAATTTTTTTTGTCTGTCTTTTTGTCCAGGCTAATCTCCGAAACTACTGGACGGACTAAGAGACCTCTAAAGGAAAAATAACCAATGTCGTATATAAAGAAATACTTTAAATTGTTTAACCATTAAGGACGGAAATTCGGCACACTGCAAGCAAACAATAACAAATCACTTTGATTATAATAGAACTACGCTACGCGAAAGAAGTCGCGGGCACCAGCAAGTGCTATACAAAACTGACTACCTTATGCCAGCGACTTCGTGACACAATGTATATACTCTTTAAATGAATTGACCGATTACGTAATTTATCTACCTAAAAATCCATAAACAAAATAAAAAATTAAAAAAAAAACCTGCCTGCCTTAAAAATAATAAGTAAATAGAAAATCAACTGAAAATGCCGGAAATAGGTAAAAATTCAATTTTAATGTAATGTACAAAGCCATTAAATGTTATGCCTCCGACTGCATGTAAAAATTGAATTTTTATCTTGTTCCGGCATTTTCAGTTGATTTTCTATTTAAGTACTTATTATTTTTAAGACAGGCAGGTTTTTTGTTTCTTTTTTTAATTTTATTTTATTTTGTGTGAGTATACAGAAAAGCAAATGTCTCAAAATTATGCTATCCTGAATGCGATAGCATAAGATTAATAAAATCCGACATGTTATCTATACCTACTTCTATACTAATATTATAAAGAGGAAAGATTTGTTTTTGTGTTTGTGAATGTGTGTGTATGTAACTAATAGACTCCGAAAGTACTGGACCGATTTCAATAATTCTTTTACCATTTGAATGCTACATTATCACAGATTAACGTACGCTAATTTTTCCACGGGAAAATGCTTTATTCCCTTGGGAAAACAGGTAAACTTCTAAACGGCTGAACTGATTGTGTTAAAAATTTCTATGGGTATTTCTATGTTTTCCTGGATGCTTAAAAATATAATTGGTGCTGCTGCTGTTGGTATGTCAACTACTAAACGCCTTGACAGATTGGGTTGAAATTTTTTTATGAGTATATCCATTGTTTCACAGACACGAATGTATTATCTATATAAATCCCCACAAAAGGTTTCTACGTTGGAATTACCAATTTTCCTCAGATGACCCCACTGTCATTTCGGTGAATCTTATATATTACTATATTATTCCAGAAGACGACGTTTTAAATGCGGATTTGTTACTTTTTGTATGTATATTACCTAGAATATTTGAAATAAATATGACTCAAAATATTAAGTCATCTAGGTAAAACTTTAATTTGATATTTGAATAATTGTGAACCATTTTAATATCAAAGAATTGCTCATTTAAATATGCAAGACGCATTCACGTTGCGTTGCCTTTCAGTTTTCATCAACTGCGACTTGGTTATTGCGTGTGTTTTTTTTAGTTATTACATTGCCAGCTTCGAAATTTAATTATGTATCTCGTATATTGAGAGATGCAACATTTACATAATCAACACTTTCCCCGCAACAGTTTGCTAACAGTTGCATTATCACCCGTGTCCATGTGCCGTTGATTTGTTGATTATAGCGGCTCCTCGCGTACATTAATTTTTCAATTGCGTTTTAATTACTTTTTTAATTACTTTTCTTTTGCTTGAATGCGTGTATTTGAATTTACGCCTGTTTTTATTCGTCTTGGTAATGGGAAATTTTTCTCAATTAGATTGCATGTTTTTGTTATGCTAAGCGACGCCATCTTGTGTAGTTCTGGAGCAACACTTGTTAGAAAGATTTTATTGCAAATTTACATTATTTCAGCTAAACTCAAAATCTTTTGTAACCAACCTTTTTGGTAGGAGTTCGGCTCCATTTTTATAAAACTTTCTGTGTACATTTGGTATATCTGATTCTGACATTTTCAGGGTAACGGGCGAAACAGACACGGCTTGTTCACTTTGTTCTTATGAACAATCTAAATATGAGGATATGTTTTTATTAGAAGCCGAGTATTTTCTAGAACGTGTGCAAGTTGAATAATACCACGATAAGGTATTTAAAACACGACTGTTTAACATTACAATCTGACTAATGTTTGTATGGTTGACTTGCTGACCTTACTACGTGTACGTTTTTACGTTTGCATAACAATACCCCTATAACACATGTCTTTTCATCATCATCATCATCAACTGTTTAGGAAATATCTCAAGGTAGTGTCATTTTGCATTCTTCTATTCCATTCTTATTTGTCACTTCTCGCTCAGACGATACCGCGAAGTGATTGCTATTCTGTCACATTTTCGCGGTTTGTGAGTTTCCGGTGGCTCGTGGGCGAGCAACCCGTCTATATAGGAATATGCGGATGTCTATGGGCTCCGAGTTCTCGTTTGTCTCTCTCCTGTAAAAAAGTATAGACTTTGTCTAGTGCTTCAGAGCATAATTTAGAAAGCTAAACACACTGTTTGAAATGTTTATATCTCTTATATGAGCAAGGTAAATGTTATCGAAGGTGCTAAAAGACGCACTCGGGACGGTGTAACGGAAGTAGAAAGGAGGTGACATCGTTAAGTCGCTGCAACTTGCGTCTTCAATGGAAATCTTCGACGTGTTTTTTAAACGGTCTTGTTCCTGACCCCGTGGTATACTTGTGATGTCTATCGTCTTGTGACTTGTATTATTTCCTCCTATAAGGGGACAAACGAGCAATCGGAACCATTTTCATGACTACCGACGCCCATAGACATCCGTACAGTCCTCATAAGCCCTGACTATAATTGAGGTCCCAACCTTTTTCTGAAACACTGTCGCTAGCAGAACGTGTCTAGTATTAAGTGCTATGTGTTATTCATGCCATTTGTTACATAAAGTGTATTTTAGTAAATAAAGGTATTACTTATTTATCTATACTATATACCATAGTAATTTAAAGCTGAAGAGTTAGTTTTTCTCGTTGGTTTTAACGTGTTAATCTCTGGAACTATTGCTTCGATTTAAAAAATTCTTTCAGCATTATTTAATTCACTTAAGCGAGGAAGGCTATGGGCTTTTTAACCGACTGCGGTAAAAAATGGATTCACGTAAACGAAGTTGCGGGCATCCGCTAATTTATTTATGCACAGATGCGCTGCCTTCCTTCCTCCTCCACCCTCCATTCCAGCCTTTATGGGGTCTACACGTTTTGTCGTGATAATATCGTTAGCTTCATCTGATCATGTCAGATGCATTATCAGCTCGAAAATCTCTTTAATATCGAGCTTTTCTCGTCTTTCAGGTTTTTATCTTCCTTTTATGTTTTGTTGTGATAACATCTTTAGTTTCATCTGATGTCGGTTGCATTATCCGCACGAAAATCTCTTTCATATTATTATAAATGACTTTTCTCGTTTTTACGTTTTTAATTTTTATCTCTTTATTATGTTTGTCCTTTAACATATTATACAGTGCATTGGGGCCAATAGTTGAGCTTTACTGAATCTCACACAACACAAGATTGAGATATTTGAAAACTGATATTCTTGTGAGGTTTCTTAAGTTTCCGCCTAAGGACGTTAGTACAATTTACATTTTTATATCACACATATCTCCCTGCGTTTGGCTTCTTTCATACAAGCTTTCATATTTCATAATAACAGCTGAACATATACTGTTGTATATTCATATCCCATCGTAGAAATACACTGGTGACACGCAGGAGTTGACTTTTTACGCCGTAGATATTGCATATGCAGCCATGTCTTCACAGAGATAAGCTAGTAGGTTGTTATACTTCATCCATGCTCGCCTTTCCGTCGTACATTTACGTATGCTATCCAGGTGCCTGGGTGACTCCAAGATACATGATCGAGCTCGGCATTTGGGGCCCAATACCGATTTAACCACTGCCTGGTAGCCTTCAGCCCATTTGAGGGTCCCAGATCTACAGGCAACAGGATCCCTCCAGCGACAGACTGGCCTCGGCGAAAAGGCCAGACTTCTTGGGGATTGTCTGACCGCTTCTGAACAGTCCATGCTCGTACTGTCACAGCTCACACTGATCCCTCTGCCCTCTATAGCTTACCACAAACTACTGTAAACATTTACATACACAAATATTTTGGTATTTGGAGATTATATGTGAAGCATGTATACATACATCTGGGTATTGTTCGTTTGGGTGCTTAGTATTATAATTGCGATGTACGGTATGTAAATTAATTTTATTTATACATCTAAGAGTGGCTTAACTTTTAAATTTAATTTTAATTACGAATCATTCTTTTTTTTAATTTTACTTGTAACATTCTTGGGTGGTCATTAAGGTGGCACGAGATGATGGCGTGGTGGTTCTCATTATCGGATTAATTTGTGACGTCATAGGTGCATGTTCAGTAGTTGATGGGTTTGTCGTGATTACGCTTGATAATGTGATTAAATTCAGCGAATTGTGCCATGATAAGTGCACTGAGATACGGTAGCTAATGCTATTGTGTTGAGAGATCGTTTTCGTTTCTTTTGGATTTGAATTTGTGGTGTGAAATCGAAGAGAAGGTATCTTAGTCAGCATGTGTGGTCAGGGTGTGGTTGAATAATGAAAATGAAAGTGTATGATGATTGTTTTATTCATTCAAATTTGGTAACTGGATTTTGTATGAAAGAATAAGACACATTATATAAATATAAATATTTTAAAACATTGCACTAATCTTGTGATTGATCATTTGGTTTACTGTCAATACATTTAATAAGACGGTCAATGAATATCAGGTTAGATTATTAATTTTATCAAGACAAAGGAATCGAGGAGACACCCCTAGCATACATGATTTTGTTTATTTGGATGATATTATTAAATATAAACTTATTTAAGTTACAAAGCAGTGTCATCATTATCAACATCGACTTTGTATCTGTCGCAAATAAGATAATCCCGAATAACAAAGTTGAAGTGCATTGTTGTTCGCTTAGGGTCAACGACTATCCAATCAATGACTGCTGTTTGTATGTTAAAAACCATTTAACCCAATTATTTATTAATACTGGAGGTTGTCGCTCTCGTGGAGACGTCGCTAATCTCCCGAGACGACACCGAGGCAATGTGCATCTTAATGCAGTGACATAAGTTCGATATTCCTGCAGGAGCGGTCGGTTATCTAGTAATGAAAACCTGTTGTGATTATTGCACGCAATGTCATATAAATTGCCGATCAATTCGGCCGTCTTATTGATGGTTTGGAATGTATGCGCTGTTCGTTGATTTGTTTGCATTGTTTCTTGATTTGAAATTGTGTGTGGTTTAACAACCTTTGATACGTTTAGGGATCTAATTGTTAACGCAATAATTAATATAAATCTAAAAAAATTAAAATGACTGCTCATAAATCTACATTGAGACGAAGAAAAAAATCGCATCCCTTTTTTTGAGGAATTTGACATTTGGTGTAGTTGAAGACGATATGTAGGAGATATACATAAAACTATATATTGATATAAAATGCTTTACACTTTATTATTTTACCTGAATAAAACAAAACCCCCACTGTGGCACGCACACATTGACACTACCAAAACATTTTTCGAGTTGTATAAATTTTAACTGAAACTAAAAATAACAATAAAATGACCAAATAAAAGAACAAAAATAAAAATATAAAAGAATAAAAAACGAAAAGAAAACGGTACACATTACTTAATAAGTAGAATTTGGCTAAGATTTTAAGTACCCATGTCCGACTATAGAATTTAATATTTTTAGCGGTCAGGTTTTTTGTCTTTTTTTACTAGTGTATTTTATTGTGCATTAATGCTAAGTCTGTAGCCCTGGTAACCTTGTGGATATAATGAGCAAGAAGCAACGAAAAAACGCGGCACTTAAAATATTCCGAAATTCCACCAATGAGTGACTCAGGACTGATCTTTTTCTTTAGAACATAAAGGGACAAACGAGAAAGCAACTTTTTGGAACGCCGACCCTTAACGTGGTTACATCACCTTAAAGAACGTAAAGGGCACTTTGCGGTGACCTAAAACCGTGAAATGAGTCGATAGGAATCTGCTATAAATGCAGATGCAGGAATAATTGAATCTTGGAAACTTTTAATTATAAATATATCAACGGAAAACCGATCTACAAACTTATAATTTCTTGTTAGATTCATACAAAACGAATGTAAACTCCCGTAAATGTAAATTGCAAGTTCATATATCGTTGTTGTTGTAATTTGTAGTTCATACATCAAATGAAACTACCAATGCCATCTATTGAGTATATGGAGTACTATGTGTCAATTTGATGTAAGATATTTTTAATTGAATAAAATTCATTCGTT
>LUGF01009717.1:158140-178944 GCA_001625245.1 Calycopis cecrops
CGCCATGGCGGTGCAACCAGTCGTCGGCTGCCAAAAAATGTAGGGGACTATAGCCCTATAGGACCGCCGCCAGTGCTTGTGGCCTACTGGTAGACACCCCGACTCCCTCCCGTTCCCCGGTCGCACTCATCACGGGTGCTAACGTTATCTTGCATGCGGTGCACGTAAAACGCTCGGACGAAAAGTTAAATTCATATTTATTTTTGTATGATAAAAATAGCGAATTATAAAAAGTAGTAGAATAAACGTAAAAGAGAGCTTGCTGGTGTTTTAAAAATAACTCTGTATATGTCCAGGGGAAAGCAGGCGTTTGAAAGAATCTTATTTATTAACTATTGTAGATTTTTAAGAGTTAAAAATATATGTGCAAAAATAGGGGACTTTTTTTAATGAACTATTATTAGCTTCATTGACGTCAAATCTCGATTAACGAATTACGACTAAAATGGAAAATATCCAAAAAGATTACATTGATTATTCAAAACGATTAATTAGTATTATCACATCCGAAATCTACGTGATAAGTGATAATACGTGATGTAGTAGTAATGGCATCGATAAGATATGTTTGTATATAAATATGCGAACACAAAATAAGTTATATTCTGTCTTTTGTTTTTGAATGGAAGTCATTAATCATCGGTATCTGTAGTGTTGTGTAATAGGTGTGGTATAGTAAAAAAATACAAAAAAGTACAAGTAGGTACTATTAAAAGATAGGTGAGTTACAATAGTGAATATTTTACCTTAAAAAGGATTTCAGACACTTCAAGAGAAAGATATTTAAATTAAAAAAGTGCAACCACTTTTACAATAGGTATGCTTCTATAGTTGTAAACTTGTAAGTATTAATTCACTTCATGAAAACAACTTGTAACGTATATTTTACTCGTAACTTGGCAAATATTTTGGTTAATAATGTAGACTAAACAATAGTAGTAGCTTGTGATTAAGAGTTTAGACAGACTAAAAATATATATGTCAATAAACTTACATATTCACTTTGGCTTTGTTAGCCTGAGCAATAGAATCAAAAGAGTGTATTATTATTAATAAGAAGAGGTAACTCTCATCGCTTACAAAATTTTTTAAGACAATATCTTGTATGTAAAAAAATGTTAGATAAGTCGAATGAAATATGCTTAAACATACACATAAAATATAAAATTACATTAATTACATTTATATTATTATACTTACATTTAACATTTCATATGCACAAGAGTTGGGTCTTTTTTTGAGCATAACAATATCTTACAGTTGATGTTTAAATAAAAACACTGTACCTTACGAAGTTTCTCAGAAAAAACGTAAGTTACTCAGGTACCTTCTATATATAAATGATTTTAAAATACATATTATAATAAACCTGAAAAATATACTAAAGGTGTGACGTTAAGATTTAATTACACTTGTAATGTTAATATATTAAGATGAAAAGACATAAAGAATGTATATAATTTTTAATTATTATAAATATTTTACATTTTTAATCCTTACTTACCTCACTTCTGCATAGCATATGAGCCAGCTAGGTTGGTTCTTAGGTTTTAATCTAAAGCAAAAAAATTAAATAAAGAATACACGAGTTTATTATACAGACATTGATAAAACATTTTAATCATCATAATCCCAGATGATTACCGAATACACATAAACAAGGCGTGGTTAATATGTGTTAGGTATTTAGCAACATCTTCGTGGTGCATCACAGCTGGTCTTCACTTGGCTACCATCTTTATCTCGGCTTGTTACGTCATTGCAATCGATTGCATTGCATTATCCTTTTTTAAATTAATTTCGTCGGTCTCTCTTCTTCTTCTTCTCGGTCTCTCAAGTAGCTGCTTCATATTTCAATATAATCTCAATATTTTCCTCGGATTCCTTGCGATCTTCCATAGGGTCACTTACATGTGCTGTCGATCCTTAAGACGGGAGCAGTAGTGTTTGGAAAGTGTGAACCAAGTTCGATATTTTACCTATTGACGTCACATGTTATATTTTCAGTGGAGAATACAACACCACCCTACACATAGCCGCGAGCATCCAACACCCGGACATAGTGCAGTACGTGCCGCCTGTGCTGGTGATAGTCGGCACTGACCAGCCCAACTCCTCGGCGGTGATACAGCACGACATCTGCGCGTACGGCAAGAGCCCGGGCCACTCAGAGGTCACCTTCAACGTGACACCACCAGGGATTGTTAAGTGAGTACATTTTTTTAATCATGCAGTGGCAGGGGCGTCGCTACGGCTTTATTTGCCGTATCAATTATACAGTGTGAGCAAACATTAATGAAAACTTTCCAATATTTTTTTAAATTTAGAAATGTCAAGTTGGCGACACTCATGCAATTTTTTTTTTCTATTGTGAGAAATCTGTACCCTTCGTAAGGGCACTCAAACATTTTTTTATACGGGGCCAACCAAGGCACGCTACTGATAAGTGGACACGAGTGTTGCAGGTTTGTGTATATGACCACTAGAAACATCCACATGGAGGCTACGCGTTGATCTCCATATCTCCAATGGGTCACATATACTTATTTTTTTAGTCCCAAGCAAAAATATGGAGTTCACTTTAAATTGTATATATCAGCGGTTATTTTTAATCTAAATTTTAATGAAAAAAAAGTGAGTTAATGGGATAAAAAAATTAACCGTATTGTCTGCAAGAAGTTGAACGACCTAAATGTTAATCAATCTATGAATACTTGAAAAAATATAATGATGTAGGTACATGTTTTAATATAATGTATGTACATACGAGCTCGTAACATAATATGTCGAAAATAAAGGTCTAAATTCTGAAAAAAAAATCGTTGGAATATTTATCTTAATATATCTTAGTCATAAGCAACAAAAATATTTTAACAATCGTTAAGAGCCGATTGTTTAGAATTTTGGCATTCCTTGTATTACCAAGGAATGTCCAAATTCTAAATCTTATTAATAAAATTAAAAACAACTTAAAAATAAATTAATTGATGTATCTTTAAGAATTTTAAAGAATTCATTGAACCAATTAATTAATTATTATTCCATAATGAGGAAAAGATCTACTATTTTCTAACATTTTTTTTATAACTTTGTTTCAGTCTCGACTCTATATTTATGCGCGTCACCGTCATGCATTCCAACGCCATCTACATCATCTCCGTCATCATGGGGTGGATCTACTTCATCGCATGGTCCGTCTCCTTCTACCCCCAAATCTACATCAACTTCAGGAGACAGAGCGTAGTCGGACTCAACTTTGACTTCCTCGCGCTCAACATTATGGGTTTCACCATGTACTCTCTGTTCAACTGTGGCTTGTACTTCTCCACGGACATTCAGGTAATTGTCTTTTTCTAGATTATGCATTAGTTTTTTTAGATGTCCATGTCTCTATTTTTTTTTCTAGAATTTCTTTATTGTTTTTGTGCCAAAAATATTTTTTTCTGAAATTCGACGATTCTTTTTCACGTTTATTTCTCCATACGTTTCTGTATTTGTCTTTAATTAAAAGTGATGTAATAATTGTTTTTTTTTCAGGCTGAGTACTTCAACAGACACCCCCGCAGTTTGAACCCAGTGCAACTGAATGATGTCTTCTTCTCTCTGCACGCCGCCTTTGCCACGCTCATCACCATCGCCCAGTGCTTTTTATATGAGGTAAATATACGGAGTTATGTATTAGGATTTCATATCTACTTGGTGTATAGCAGTTTGGCCTCAAGTAGCTCTTACTTTTCATGCTTCATGTAAGTCATTGTAATCTTGTACTCTCTTCGGCTCTGACTTGGGAGGTTCGTTAGATTTACTATAGTCTTATAGTCTCTATTTTCTTCTGATCAAAGTCTATGCAGATCGCAAGATCATTTTAGATTTTTCTCAAGCTTCCTGCGATTATAATGATCGCTGCTGTTGATCGTGGCGACTCAGGTGTAGCAGCTTTGGAAATTATTGGTGGGTCGAACTTGTTTAAAAATACTGAATTGACATTGCGCTACATCTGAACTTGACCTGGTTGCAGTTTCTTTTTATATCTGCAATTTACACGTACTGATAATATTGTATTGTCTCTGTTCAAATTTCTCTCTACAATCAAGAGACGTCTTGATTGTAGAGAGAAATTTGAATGACATGCTACTTCTTTTTCGATGACTTTATAGTCCGTTTTTTTAATTTGAGAGGCAGAACAAAGATTCATAAGTGATTGTAGCTGTTTTCAGATTATGAATGCTATTGCTGAGGATCATAGTATTTTAGTCATTAGTTGCATTATACTTGAATTATCACCCTTCATTAATTGTACATTTTCAATATATATATATATAATATCAAATTAATATTCTATTGTTACTCGTACTGCATCTTATCATTAAGATTCCGATTGATGACGCGAAAAATTACATCTTGCGTCATCGAAATAGATTTCGATAATAAAGTTTTACTCTCTCATAACCTATCATGAATAACGATTACGAGTATAATATCAGCACCTCTATCCCTTGGCATGTTTTTATAACATCTACACATGTCACTAAAGGGTAGTGTTATGCCATTGCAGCTGAATTGGGGGTATCTCTCGCGCACATGATACCGGCGTGAAGTGACTGCTGTGCCGCGTTTCCTTTTGTGAGTTTCCGGTGGCTCTTGGGGGAAGAAGGAGGAAAGGGGGCAACGCATCTATTTTTAACCTTGTTTATTGAAGAATTTTCAGATTCGGTTCAGAATCGATAATACATTCGATTTATGATTAAAAAAAATAAAAGAAAATTAAATAAAATATATTTATCCTTAGCAAATAACATAACTCATTATGAATCTGCGCTGCGCGACCGACCGTTTGCCCGACCCAGGAGCGGTGCGGTGACCGCAACTCAGAAAAAGTAGATTTTAAATATTCGATGAAATGTATTGTCACTTCTTGATGGAAATTCATATTATATTTGATAAAATAATATACTTTTTTTATACTATTTCCACTTTTTATTTATTCAAATTACACTAATACCACCGGTATCTATACAAGATGATGATTTATCGAAACCGGTCGTATTAGTCATTTGAATAAATAAAAAGTAGAAATAGTATAAAAAAATATATTATTTTATCAAAAAAAAATTATTGATTTTAAATATTTGAATACCCTTTAGGAAAGTCTGATTTATTGTAACTTACAGAAATAAATAATCAAAAAAAAACTGTTTTAAGCTCGCCAAAGTATGAATGGAAAATTTTGATCTGTTGTTGTTATTAAAATTAATTATTAACTATAAAACAATTGATATGATTATATAACTCTGATAATCCAAACAGTTACAATTAAAGTGGATGCGAAACACAAACGGCAGTCTAGGTCGATCAGATCTCTTCGGATGCTAACGATCGTAGGTTTTTTTTTCTTCTTTTTTTTCCGGACCATTTCAAGTCGATGTTTATTTAACAAAATATTAAAATTAGACGATAAAAATTCAAACACACTCTTGGATTGACTTTTACTTCCTTATTTTGAAATTTGGGCAGTGACCAAAAAATAACCCTGTATATGGATGTTCTTAGTCATCAAAAGGCTCCGACTGCTCTTTCGTCCCCCTATGCTTTAAACATATTGTCGCCGGTTCCAGCGCGAGAACCAGCGCGTGTCGCTGACCGGCCGCGCGATCCTCGGCGTGTTCGGTCTGGTGGTGCTGGTAACTGCCAGCCTGGCGGGCGCGGCGCAGCTCGCCTGGCTGGACTTCCTCTACTACTGCAGCTACATCAAGCTGTGCATCACGCTCATCAAGTATCTGCCGCAGGTGGGTAGTCTGACAACACTTACGTGATCCTCTATGCGTTCGGTTTGGTGGTGCTGGTGACTGCCAGCCAGGGTATACGAAGTTCCAGTGCTACGAGTAGTAGCCATCAAAAGCTGAGCTGGCATGGGGAGGTACCTCTCGCTCTAAAGGTACCTTAAGTGACAGGTATGCTGCCGCGTTTTGTGAGGTTTAGTCGGTGGCCCCTAGGGGGGTGGAGGAAAAGATATTTTAGTTATAATTTTTAATGTTGTAGTTGTAATAATGTGAACAATCGCTGCAAGTTCTATTCGGCTGTTTGTTTATACAAAAAAGCGTGATGGCCCACGTGATGACCGTGATACCGTGATATGCCGATACATGTGACATCACAAGTAAGACGGGTAGACGCACACTGTTTTGTGCGCGTAAATGCACGCGCCAAGAGTGCTCAGTGCCGTACAAATGTAACACACATACAAGCCCGCTTCTCGATACCCAATGCTACTACAACCAAAGAAAGCCAAAGATTTTTGACTTGTTTTGGTTGTAGTAGCGATGGACCTTTGGCTAGCCTTGGGTTTTTGATTGTGTGCAACATGCAACATTGTCTGAGAATTACACTTTATTTTTTATTATTTACTTAATCCACAACCTTTACATATTTAAATAATAGTATTACTTATAGAGATATTATTTACCATTTTAATTACATTGTTCACCTCAACCTAAGGGTAGGGATGCAAATGGAAGCGCAGTAGAAACGAGGCATTCCACAAGGTTACATTTTGGGTCACTTACTCTTTGTTATTTATGTAAATAATATTCCATATCTAATTAAAGATATAACAATAGGCACCTTAACTGTATAAACAATTAAGCCTACCATTTTAAAGTCTTTCACCATCCAACCTAAACCATAACTTATACCTAACTTTTATTGCATTCAATAAAATATTAAATAAGATTTTGTATAACTAGGCGTACATGAACTACAAGCGCAAGTCCACCATCGGCTGGAGTATCGGGAACATATTCCTGGACTTTGTGGGTGGTTTCCTGTCCATCCTGCAGATGCTTCTGAACGCGTACAACTACGACGACTGGGTGTCGCTGCAGGGCGACCTGACCAAAGTCGGCCTCGGTCTCTTCAGTCTCATATTTGACATATTCTTCATGTTACAACACTACGTGTTCTACAGGTACGTCATCATTAAGTTGAAAAATGTTTTTTAGTCCCTGCGCATTAGTCAAGGCCAAAGCACGGGTGTAGATCTGTGATACGATGCAGCTTCTAAAGTGCAGAAGCGTTTATCGTACTAATTTAAACTTTTAAAGTTGCGAAAGAACTTTGAAAGCTTTTGTTTCTGTGTTATTCGATGAGCAAAAGAAAAACTGAAGATACAATTAACAGAGTAAAAATTCTCTTAAATACTAATTAAAATTCTCATTTTTCTGGAAAGGCCTATTATGATAAAGGAACTTATACAACAACTCTCTTCTATGCATTTTACCTAAGTATGCAGTAGTTGTAGCAAAATATTACTTCACCTGGTTTTAAAGGCCTGTTTACACTATCTGGTCGACTAATGTGCGGGAGTTTCTTATTTGTGGTCATATAAAAATATTCGTTACATTTGTCGCAACAAAATGTTTTTATATGACACCAGTGTGATGTTCTTTTTTGCTTGTGACGCTTTTACTGTCTTGTGTTAATAGTAACCTATATTGTGTTTCAATATTAACATGATATTGGTTTACTATTATTGTTGCATCAGGTTTTGGGTTCTTGTCGTCGCCAAAGACTCCTGATATAAGTTTTTCCAAATTGATGATGTCTTTTCAAAGAGATTATCTGAATTACTCTCATCTTAGAAGAAAAGAAGCAAAAAAATATTGAATTACACATGAAGTTGTATATAACTGATTATCTCTTGATCTGTACCAAATTCACTGCAGTTAAAATATTGGATTTTAGTCAAAAGAATGATATACTAGGGCAGTCTGTTATAGCTGCTATTTTAAAGCTTTTAAATGAAAATTTAAATGCAAAGGCAGAAGGAGCCGTCAAAAGTCAGTCAATCCAGGCCCAAAGGTTTTTTGCGTTAACTTTATTTTAATTGGATTGATGTTCGTTTCAAGGGCCAGTTGATCATTCATCGACCTCAGCATCTTTTTTTGCGACAGCATGACGCAATGCCTCCTGCTTGCTGTCATGTGACCATTTTAGACGAATGAATTTTCTATTTATACTATGTATAAATATAATATTTCCTATATATATTTATAATCCTAATGTTTTATAATATATATTTAGTTTCAATATATTTATTACATCTTGTAACAAACGATTGCTTAATTGTAGTATTTGAAAGCGTATTGGGAGTCTATTGGCAATCATTTCGGTTGATACTGACATAGAATAAGAGCTTTACTAACATAAATAATCAATGTTAACGCTACGTCATCGTGGCGCATCACACCATCAGTCATGGAAGATTCAAGAAGAACACTGAACATTTTAAAGTATGGTTGACATAGTTTGTAATGACAGAAGTTATATTTGGAACAAACAAGGAAGATGCCAGAAGTAATTCTATGACTTTGATGTGAAAAAAAAAACATTGACAATTAAAATCCAGAGACAAGATAAGAAGAGGAAGTAAGTTTACTTTTGATTACTACGAAGAAGCACAGTATACAAGATGTATTCAGAACCGTCGCAAATCATACATATAGAAAAAATAGTAAAATCATACGGATGCTTACAATGGACGTTAAGCATACGCTTTGCTTTTGGGACGCTATGCACGCATTGTCGAAAACGCAGCTCCGGCATTCGAAATTCGAACGGGACACAATGGCGCCTACGCTTTGTTTGTAACTTTTTAATTTTCCAATGGCTAAGAACTTTTTTTATGGATATTTTCAGAGGTGACAAGAAATATATAATAGTTGACACTAGTGATGAGGGTTCGGATAATGTGGACAGCAGTGGTGTGGGGAGCGAGTGTTATTTAGTACGGCGGTGGTATGTATAAAATAGTATAATGTAGACATAGTGACGGTGACACAACTAACACGTTTGTAAATATTTTTAATGCATTTCAACTTACTAACCATAATTTTCGGGACTCTGTCCCTTGTGAAACGTATCCTAGGTTTGTTTTTCTTATTTTTAGGCATGCAGATGAAAAGATGTACGATTTGGAGGCGAAGGCGTAATCACCGTACAGCCAATGAGGGATCTTCTAGAAAATATTTTAAATTAATTAATAATTTTTTTTTCAGTTTAATATTACGAAGAGTATTAAAAATATCTCACTTAGTACCAAGACAGATAGAATGTAAAATGTATAAAGTAAAAACCATTTATTTACAGAATATTAACTTGATGATGTAGGTCAAGGTAAAAATAAAGTTTTATTGAAATTTTTTGTAAAGAAATACTTTATAAAAAATCAAAGAATCTTGATTGTCTTCTAAAGTAATACAGTAATAAGTAATACAACTTGAATAATATTATATACTCAAATAAGAACTTTACCCTTTCCCACTTTCTAATTTCTAAGGACAGTCACAATTCAGTATTTGAAAAGAATTAAATTGTATTAGCTCAGTTTAATTAATTATAATCACACGATTTAAATTACGAACTGAAATATTTCTCGGTTATAGTCTTTTTTTAGAAATTTATCTGTAAAAGTATTTCTTTAATTGATTTAGTTTGTTTTAGTTATAATAAAATATAATATAAAAGATTGTAAAGACACCATTGAAAATGATAAACAGATCTGATTTATTTTTAAACTTATAATATATTTCTTCGCCACTGTTTATCTATCATACTCTTGTCTACAGGTAAAACTATACTGATATTATTATTGTTATAGGTTGGCCTGAAACAGATATTTTATGGAACTAAATTAATGTATAATGCTCTATCTTAAGTCCTTTGTGCTCTGGTTGTAGTATATGCAGCATGTTGTAGTATCGACAGCGTGCATGTGTGTGTCATATGCGTACGCTAAGCGCGCACGCACGTTACGCACACCACGACAATGCGTGCGTACAACATTCATATCCAAACGGACTTTAAGACAGAACATGTATGTATGTTATTGTATTGTTGTAGCTTTAATTGTTATAACGGAGTCGTATCGATCTGTGATGAGACCACACATTTTATATTAAAATGTGCATTATTTATCACTGTATTTTTGATTTACCCCCTTTCGGCTATACCCACACATCACATCCTCAAATGGTTATTATTAAGTGTAAGATGTATAATAAGTGCCTATGCCATGTATGATAATTATGTTCGATTGTATTTCAAAATAAATTGATCTTGGTTTTGCTGTGTTTTATTTTATTTTCCCATGTAATAACCCTATATTGATATTTGTACATATAAGAAATACTAGCTGCGGCCAGCGGCTTCACCCGCATAAATTTCGATCTCGTGGAAAATAGAAAATCATTCCATGGCATCAAATATGAACTTTTTTTTGGGAAAAAAAATCTTCTATGTGTTAATCAAGTTACTCTCCAATAGTGTGTGCTAAATTTCATGAAAATTGGTTCAGCAGTTTTTGCGTGAAGAAGTAACAAATAAATAAACAAACATACAAACTTTCACATTTATAATATTAATAGGACAGCTGTATGTAAGCATGTATATTATATAGTATAGCGCTTGTTGGTATAAGGTAGCAATAGATCGTAAATCATTACGATCTATATTTTGTCTACCAACTTTAATAAAAATAAAAGTGTGTACGTTTGTCCTCTATCCATTCTGAAATCATTGATCAGTTTCTGATAAAACTTTGGTAAGCAGTCCCGAAGGTTTCTAAGCCCAAAATATTTATACAATTCCTTTATTCCACCGCCTATTCAAATATATCTATCTCCTCAAGGTTATAAGTTCTTTGACCTAAAATAAATAACTACTAACTATTAAACGAATGAGAATATTGGGTGAACCTTAAAAAAGGTTAAGTAATAGGCATCTACAAGTTTTGAATAGATTCCTTTTAATTGGAGGATCAATCTTTGACGGGGCTAACAGTCCGCTCGCTGGGTTACATAATAATGCAAAATGTAATGCAAATAGGATTATTTTATTTATATACTACATAGATACCTACAGCGCCGGATTAGGCTCTGATGAGGCCCGGGACATGATGTCGAGCCCCTTTATGGGCACAAAAAAGCAGATTGGGAGACCCCTTTTTTTTACATGTGGAAAATGCATTATGCATACCGCCAGTCCCCGGATTTATCTGGACGGTTATGCGGGACTCGCACCCGCTAAAAACCACATGACAATCATCTTCACGCCATTACCGAGTAGATGGGTACAGTGGGGCTACCACCAATCTTCCACCAAAAATTGGGGGACCCCTAAGGCTCGTGGGACCGATGCTTCAGTTCCCCAAAGCCCTCTATGGTTCTGGCGCTGGATACCCAATTTGAACTAATAATTAATAGTTCAATCTAAAAATATCACATCGTTATTTAATGAAGAACTCAGACAAACGCACGTATAAGTAGGTACTTAAGAATCACAACTGCTATTCCCAGGTCACACTACAGTCGTATAGATAAAGTACGTAAACGAGATACAGAGTCACGAGACTGAAGGCAATGAACTATAGTGTGCTCTGACCTATATGAGCATAACTTTGTTACAAATTACTAACAATTGTTATTGTTACTAATGTCTAGCTGCAAAGTTTATAAACAATATGAGATAGTTGAACCACCCGATATTGTTGTCTCTAGACTTTATTTTGACTTTTTTTTTTGATGATAGAGAGGGACAACAAAGGGATGTAAGGAAATTGGAATGTGTACCCACTCCTATTTTCTTCTGATTAAATTCAATGCTGGTCCCAAGTCAGTTATAGCTTTTCTCTCGGGCCCCCTAAGATCTTATCAAAGGCGGTCCTTGCGGTTGCTGCTGTTGATCCGGACGACACATGAGTAGCAGCAGTGGGATTAAGTGGTGTGTGTTTGAGCCAGACTAAGAAATTATCTTACGAATATAGTAATTTACTAGCCCTTGTGCCCTGAATAACTTTAGGACTAAGAAAACCTTTTTCATCTGTATTTAGATAGTAAATATGATTATATACTCAAACATATCAAAATCTGTTTTAAAATTGCCAACAATGAAGATAACAACAGAACAAGATACTGGAAGAATTCGCTGTGGTCAGATGAATATTACTCCGATTTGCAGGCGACGGTATGCTACATGCTTTCCTAGAGATACACACCAAGAATAAAAATAAAGGCAGTCCTTTGCAGCATGGAATTTTTGATAGTGGAGTTGGTGGCTATCCTTGTTCTTCTATAATATTGATATAAATAGAAGATCGTAATGTCCTTTATTCGAATGGTTATCAATTATCATCATGTATATAAATATCCTACTAATTTTATAAATGCGAACGTTTGTATGTTTGTTTGTTACTCCTTCACGCAAAAACGGCTGAAACGCTTTTTTTTTTAAATTTGACACACATAGAGAGTAACTTGGGTTAGCACATAGTATAGTTTTTATTCCGAAAAAATGTTCATATGGGATGCCATGGATGATGCCATGCCATGATTTTCTATTATCCACGGGATAGAAATTTACGCGGGTGAAAGTGCGGGGCGCAGCTAGTAAATATATATTAGTAATTGGATATAGATATTACGTATACAATATATTCTGACTTCATAGCAGGCTTTAATCTAATTATCTGCCAGGCACAGTCGTTGCGATTGAATTATAAGTTATCGAGATCTCGATAAACGAACTAACTAGTTAGTAGTAGTCAAGTTGTACAAGACAATGACAGAAATATACGAGTATAAGAAAATATGTTATCTTGATCGTATTATCTTATTTTGATTTATAAATACATCTATTCAGAGAACATACTGTGGTATATGTATATATAACACATCTTACGGTGACATGTATGTATATACAAGGTTGATACAAGCGAGAGGCATTAAATTAAACCACATATACTATAAGTGCCTAGAGTTGATACGAAACTATTAAAAATAAATTAACGACAAGTATAAAATATTTTTTCAAACAAGTTAAACAGCGAAAAAACATAAACATACTTTGTAACATCTCGTATAGCGAACGGCAACCTCGTACGGGGCGAATGACCCCGGCCGGTCATAGTCGGCGATCAGCTGCGATACTGCGTGTACGAAGTGAGGAAAATCTTGAAAAAATTCCTGTGGTCAATTTATTGCTCCGATTGATCTGATTTTTGTTGTGTAGCCTGAAAATAATACACTAAATAGGAGGTTTCATTTAATGCCTCACGCTTGTATCAACCTTGTATGTATCGTAAAATACGTATGTACCTATACGATTTTTACAATCTTACGGTAACATATAGGTACACCAAGACGTGGTCTTGATAGCATTAGATTAATTTTAAATCCTAGCAAAATATAAACACAAATATAAGCAAAATTATATAGGCAAATTACACTTTTGCCTGTAAATACCGGGCCCATCTTGGTATTTTTGCCGTCAGCATTTTTGAGCTACAGCTATAGATTTTGAAAGTTTTACTGCTATTGGCGCGTTTGGGAGAAGCTATGAGTTTTGCATGAGTCACACATTGACATCTAAAACCATTATACGTAGGTACCTGAAACCTTTTCTTTATTATTAAGTATAGATTGTATAAAGTATAGATTGAATATAAATCTCCCATGGAGGGAGGAGGGGGAGGAGGACGACGCATACTTATATAGCCTCTAAGCGGATGTCTGTGGGCGTCGGTAGTCATGAAAATAGCAGCGACTGTTCATTTGATACTTTATACTATAACAAATGTTTTGAGAAACTTAAGTAGGTATGTAATAGGTGCTTATATGTAATATAAATGAGTACAAATGATTTTGATCTATGTTCAAAGGCTGGTTCCATGGAAGAGAAGCTCCAAACGGTATAAATAGTACAATTCAATGCGCGTGACATAAGTGTTGTATTATAGAACGACGCGGGCGTTAAGTTAGCGCTCGAGCGCAACGAGGGTTTAGGTCACGGTATAAATATACTTTAGTCGCTTGACTAGCACAGTGCGAAAGTTTTGCTCACAATTTGACTATAAATAAACAACGTCAATTATTCTGTTTGTTTTTTTTTGATTTCGAGGGGAAATGCATTTACGCACCGCCATCGGTCCTGGGTCCATCGGTCGATGGGGTATTTGTATATATGGGACCGAATATCCACTAAAACACGGCGGATGTCTTCGGCCGCCTATACATAGATGCCACTCATCTACCAGCATCAGGGCCCCTTGGTGAGTGGCCAGCCATAAGAGGCCGGACTCCTCCAATAAGAGGGCTGATCCGACTTACATAGATCAGATCAGTGTATATCGTAATGTTATATTAAAAGATGGTTTAGATCTACATTCTGAGATATGAAATATGCACACTTATACGTGCGCACCAGTCTGTAGCTGGCAAGCAACTGACCGACTTATACGGCACTCCCACCTGCCCGTAGATGCTACAAGCTCCCTGCGACGCCTGGCTCAGGTTCCCATCCTGACCCCTAGCCCCAGTTTGGGAGGCGGGATTATTTATTGCAAAATTTTGCTTGATTGTTCTGCCTTTACACATATATGGCTGAAATACATATAGGAGTATCGTACTTTAAATTGCAAATAATCGACTTTTGTGTAAGCTTTATTTGTTTTTACTAATGAATAATGTATATTAGAATTTTCTAACCTTTCTATCGATTGTACCTTGTAGCATTTAAAGATGAAGTTTTTTTTAAACTTAATTTTTATCCATACAAATACGACGTCTATTGAACCTTATAATGAAATTGAATGAAATTGCATTTCACTCGCGTAAGTTTAGATCCAGTGGAAATATTGGAGGATATACATATATTTAATGACCTATCCATAGACCTATGGAATGTACATAGAAAACATAATGCAAAGTCAAGCCGTTTCGGATGAGGTCGACCACTAATACCGAACAACGCTGCTGTCGCGTTTCGTGCGGTGTGTAAGTAGTCGCTGGACTTGCCCGTGGAGGTGGGATGAGAAAGGAGGGCAGCGCATCTGTATAGCCTCTATGCGGATATCTATTTGCGTCGGTTGTCATGAAAATGGCTCCCACTGCTAGTCTGCCCCATATACCATAAAAAATCTCTTATTCTTTATTCAATTTATGGCAGATCTTTCACAATTGTTCGATTCTATATTAATAGATATCTAATTGCATGTCTCATATATGTTCTTCTTCCACAGACTTGCCGGTTACTCCCCATTGCCTGGTACATTGGGTGGTGCGGAAGAGAATGAGAACGCTATCTCCCAAGATGTACAAGACTCAGAGACCCCATATCAAGGGCCTCCGACTTAGGAGCAGATACGCAAAGACAAGAGAAGAACAATACATGAGCACAGCTGCTAACATGTGCCAACATATGAAACTAACGGCAGGAAGATATGCGAGAAAATGTAGAGGAAAGAAGCAGTCAGCTATATTGGAAGGAGAAATATGAGGAAACCTTTAAAGCAGGGGTTTTCGTCTCTTTAACTGACCAGTAAGAGATACCTTAATGTGATTTTTTGACAATAAATAGCTATTCACCATTTGACCGTGATTAAGGGCTGATCACTCCTCAAACAATTCACACCTTTCACAAGAAGTAAAACGTGCTTAAAGTGATGTGTTTTGATGACTGATCAATGTGAACTTAAAGTGAACTTTAATGACGTTGAAACTAGCATAATCGACTAAGTGACTTTATAAAAAACTTTACTAAAAAGCTAGTACTTTAAGAATGTATTATATTTGTATGTTTTTATTCTAAATCTAGCAGCCTTCTCTAGGACTCGGTACAAAATCTTTACAGTGAATATACAAGTTCTGCATTGGATAATAAATTAAGATTTATTGGCTATGTTAATAAGTGCGAAAGGTTTTAAATTGCTACCTGTTAACCTCGAAACATAGGTAGGTTATAATCGAAACATATATAGGAGGGATGGCTATCGCAATTGCCTTCAAAAGCAATGTCAGATACCTGTATGCTTTATTATATGTTAAAATTCATAACACTCGCCTAGGCTTTTAGAGATTTTGAGGACATTCAGCGGTCAGCTTTTTCAAGGAAGTTTTTACGTTATTACAACCCGAGCGCGTTAACATGGCACTTGGCTCATTGCTGCTGCGTTACTCTTGCGTCTTTGGGTTGTGGCCCTGTCGGCAAGCAGATGCCGGCAGACTGCGGACTCGAACCGCGCGCGGACCACAGTTACTTTCAGGTGTTTCACCGCCTTGGTTTTTTTTGTGACTTTGTATTATTGCTATATATTCTTGTATATGTTCATGTCACTTTTACTATTGTGTTATTGTTGAATTCATTAGTAATTATTGATTATTATTTAATTTATTTCTTTAATGTCATATTTATATTCGATTCTTTATTTCAATATTGTTATATATATTTGTTCTATATCCAGTGTAATGTTTTATTAATTTAATTTTAATATATACTAGCTGCGCCCCGCGGTTTCACCCGCGGAAATTTCGATCCCGTGTATAGGAAAATAGAAAATGGCATCCCATAGGAAAATTTTTTCGGGATAAAAACAAAAACTCAACAAAAAAACAATAACAAATATTTTTTTTGAAAATAACAAAAAATTCAAAAAAGCAGTGATGGTAACGTCACTTGTCTCGCACAGTCACAAGCCAGGTGCCATGTTAACGCGTCCTAGTTATAGAACTCTTCGAACCTTAACTTGCTCTAGATCTATAATAGCGTAATCTGCTTAGTGTATGTATCTCATTTGAAAAAGCTCATAATATGAAGATATACTATAAACTTCTTCGCAATAGGCACTAAACAACAGGGCTTAAATACGCATTTGTAACACGGCAGCTTAAAATTTCATACATTGCAACTTGTAATGCAAGACATTATTGTTTTCTGACTCCGAGTTTGCGTTTTCGCCCGCTTTCAGAATTAACCTGGTATCAGAAGGTGGCTTGTATTCTAGTTCTATAAGAAATATTATCTACTATAAGAATATTACTAATTACTATTTGTTTTGCGGGCTATTTCTATCTATAGGTGGGATGTGATATGGGTGTCTGGAACTCGAGGATGAAAAATCTCATGAAATGCTCATCGACGGCCTATAATGAGGTTCTATTGTTCATCATCAACAACACCCAGACGTCCACTGTTGGACATAGCCCTTATAATAATCGCTGTGTGTAACAACTTGACAATATTTTTTATATTTGTGTATAATGCTTGTATAATTGTAATAAAGTTTCTATATTATCACTGGTATTTTCATTTAAGATGTTCTTAGTATAATCAGTTCACATACGCATAGAGGTTATACAGATGCGTGGTCCTCTATCGCCCGCCTCTTTCGATGGGCCAACGGCTTCTTGCCACTGCACGAACAGCGAGTCTATGTAGACGTTGCAATTCTTTCAAAAGTTTGTCAAAAGTCTTTGAAAAACAGTTTACATACATCATCGCGTGGTAAGTGCTAGTTTTCCTAACTGTTCTCTGCATAGGAGACGAAAAAGCAGAGCTTCACTCGATATACTCTTGTCTTTTGTCAGGTACTACCGACATGCATGTATCGTCAAGACAACCAAAGACCCGACTCTTAGAGGGAGGCGACCAAACACACAATGTCTCACCAAGTTTGCATCCACTAGGTTCACATTTATTTATATCGCCCATTCTGACCTACACAAAGTCTCATTTGGAAATAAAATGTTGACCGCCCGTACGTAAATCCTGATCAAATCCAAAATAAGTATCGAGGAAGACCAAGACTGAAATACCACAATCATATTGAACGGGTACCTACTGTCCCAAGGTACAAGTCTTCGCAACCGGAGCGGTTGCGACGTTGTCCCATTAGAGAGAAGATAGAAAGGAGGGCAACCAATCTGCGTTGCATGTATGTTGATAAAGTGGACTTGAAGCTACGCAATATTCAACTAAGTGATTCATCTACAATAAAAATGAGTTATTTTTTTAATCTCTCAATCAATTATTTATTAATAATAAATAATTGTTATTAATTTATTTTTATGTTTTATTTATGTGTAACTGGTTCTCTAGGGCCACAGTCCAATGCGCTATAATGAATTCTTTGTTGACTTCTCCGTAGTATTTAATCTGTAGTTTTGTTTCCCCTACAGATAATTGTGTTACTAATTTATGTTCACTAAAACATTAAGGTACTGCAAACTTGTAGGTCAGAAGATACTTTCCAGTCTTCTGTATTATTGACCAGGATGGACGATCACAGTGCGGTTTGGAAACTAGACTTATGGTCACCACACACTTATCAACTCGGAAAGGGATCGGCACCGTATCGCCTTCGCTTTTCGAGGAGAGGTCATTACGGTACGGTTCCCATTAGTGTGCGTTGCAGTATGGAGTTTCACACAAAGGAGGCCGGCTCGAAGCGATACGATTACGTTCCTTTTGCGAGTTGATAAGTGTGCGGTGACCATTAGAGGATGGGACCACTGGGCGTTCGTTATATAGGGAGTGCAAAGTAGAGTAATAAGGACCTATGATCAATGAAGTGAATAATATCCGATTATAAGCGTAGCTAAAATTTTTATGGCTATGGATGTATGTTTGTTCTTCCACACTACTGGATATAGGGTAAAGTGACCAATTATTGACCCTTTTAGGACTAGCGTATAAAAAGAAACAAGTATCAGCGTTCCACAGTGTTGCCAAATAGTGATAAGCTTTATTAAATATAGATAATTATGTTAAGATGTTGCCAGTAAAATTAAATTATGATCAGAATATTATTTGTAACTGAATTTTTAATATTTTCCATATTGCATAGATTTACCCAAATATTGACACAGAATTCCCTATTATCGTCAATTCAAATTCCAGTTTATTGACACCCCAAAATATTCAAAACTACTGATGAAAACTATTAGTAAAGCAGCAAGATAGGTACCTACCGACCTAATTCATGTTTTAATGTAATAAAAGAAACGGTAATTTAATGGGCAATGTTTATTAATAATTATTTCTTTGGTATTCTCTTAGGTATAATAATTATAATCAACTTGCTACTAATACAAGAAAATGCGCAATAAGATATGAGATAAACATAAACTTTAAACATCAAACTCTGTTAAAAAACGTTCTATATCTTTTGTAGTGTATTTTTGATTACTCTTAGTATTTCTAACATATTCATATTCCAGTAAACTATTCTGGCTATTTACATTCTCTTCGTTGTCAGTATTAAGCTGCTTTTCTTGCATAGGTAATATCTGGGGTGTTTCTACATTATAAAAGCTTTCACTAAATAATATTTTTCTTACTTCGTTGATTTCAGAACAGTTTTTCTGCTTTTTAGGTTTCGGTTTATTTCCTTTTCTCTGAGTCTTATTTACTTTTTCTTGCTCTTTCTTTTTTTCTCTCTCTTCCCTTCTTTTTCTAATCCCCTCAGCTTTTTCTTCTTTAATTTGAATTTTTTGATTTTCTTGTGCCTTCCATTCAGCAGAGGTCAATACAAAAGGTGCCCTTTTAGAATTTTTGGTTCCTTTTCTTTGTGGTGTATTTGGTAACACCAGAATATCTTGTAATTTAACAGGAGTACAATTTGATAAAATGTTTTTAGAAAATTTTACGGAATGGTTTTGAGTATCTTCAATCACTTCTATTTTATTATAGTCATGCTGTGGACCTGCTTTTAGTACTATGTTATCTTCAGTATTTACCGTTTTTTCAGTACTCATTTGTTGTTTTATATTATTTTGAGGATATACTTCTGCAGAATGAACAATAGTAATACATTGTGTGTCTTGTGAGTAGCAAACATTGTCATGGGTACTTATATCATTCTTTTCCTTATGCGAAAAGTTTGAATCATCATAAATTTCTACTATTTCTGATACTGGAATAAAATCAGGAATATTTTCTTGTAACTGTACATCTTCACTAATAATTATTGGTATATCTTTAATAGCTATACCATCTGTCGCGTCATTTGGTCGGCTAGCATTAGTCGTATTATTTTCTTGGAAGAAATTTAAAATTCTTTTTAAGAAGTGATCTTCAGAACTTATTGAATTATTTTCAAGTTCTGCTATTTTAGTTTTTCCTATTAAATCTATAAATTCCTTCTTGGTCAACACTTTTTCTTCTTTATCATTTTGTGAAGTAAGTTTTTCTTGTGAACTTTTTCCCAGACATTTTGAAAAATCTATAGCATTTACATTCCAAGGACATAAGCCAGTGGCTCTGAAGTCGTTTATAATAGTAGAAGGTGTGATCCACTTATCTATTGTGCTTTTTAAGAGTGGTACAAAACTGTTTTTTGTCAAGGCCTCTGCCGTATGTATTCGACGCCATTCTAGCACCGATTTTTGCCATCCATATTTGAGTGGCTTAAATGCGGAGACATCAGCTGGCTGGAGTAGCCTTGTACAATTGGGGTAAAGCGCTATAAGCGTAATCTTCAATTTTGTGCAAAGCTCGCTTACCGCATAGGTTAAGTGAGTTTTATGGCCATCAACAAATAAAATTACAGGAAACTGTGTTCCAATTTTGACCAAATGTGGATGAAGGACGGTTTCGATATAATCATGAAAAATTTCTGACTTCATCCATCCATTATCGCTTAATCCTATGCCCCAATCAGGGGGAACTTTGGAAGAAATATCAGAAGATAATCTTTTATTCGGAAAAATTACCATTGGTGGAGTTAAATGCCCATTGGCACAAAATGTAAACATAACGGTTAAAGAGGTTTTAGCAGGAGCATTGTCCACCTCATAGACATTTTTGCAACCCTTTGGGGCTAGAACCACGCCTGTTTTAGGGCAGAGAAGGAAGTTAGTTTCATCCCCATTTAACACGCGTGAAGGGTCAGCAACAACATCCAACAAATCATTTTCCTTTAGATAGTTTTCAATTTGTTTAAACCAACCCCTCACATCGCTTTCAGTAACTGTTGC
>LUGF01009717.1:183391-211103 GCA_001625245.1 Calycopis cecrops
CAATACATGCATAAAATAACAACACTAAAACTAAAAAATAAAAAATTAAATTAAACAATAATATTAAAACAGGCAAAAAAAGAAAAAAAAACAGAATTAATGCACAACAGTGTAACTAGGCAATCCCTAAAATGGTTACCACTCAGTTAATGGTTGTGGTACTCAGCTGGGAATACCACAACCCTGATATTATGTGAACGACGATAGAACTATTTTTCTAAGTACCTACCTATTTAATATTATTAGATAATATTTATTTGCGTAATTTAGTATACAGTAGGTATGTACTACAGTGGTATAAAAACAGATCCTAGAGAACTCTACAATACATTAAATAATTAATTATGCAAAACGATATATATGTAAATGTAATAACTAGCGAACGCCCGCAACTTCGTTTACATTACCGTATTTTTGCTACAGTCGCTTAAAAAGTAGTCTATTAGTAGCTTTCCTCGCTAAATGGCTTAACTAATACTGAAAAACGTTTTCAAATCGGACCAGTAGCTCCAGAGATTAGCGCGTTCAAACAAACAAATTCTTAAGCTTTATATTATTAGTAACTAGCTTACGCCCGCGGCTTCGCCCGCGTGGATTTCGGACTTCAAAAATGATTCAAAATTTTAACTTATTATGTTATTCTGATATGAAAGCTATATTACTGTAAAGTTTCATGAAAATCCGTTCAGTAGTTTTTGTGTGAAAGAGTAACAAACATACGCACATACTTACGCCTTTTTAATATTTTAGCCTTTATATAAAGGTCAAAGACATGCGTCAGAATCTTTATTTGTATTTTCATGTATATATAATGTATCAACTATGTACTGCTGGTGTCCTTTTTTATAATAAATAAATAAAAATAAAATATTAGTATTAGTAACTATAGATTTGCATTTTTTTAATTTTTAAGAATGTTTCGTTTTATATTAGATTTGTGTATAAATTACGTATAAATTAATATGATACGTATGTAAATAAATGCTTAATACATAGGAATAATTTACATACATTTTTTTTTCCGATAGTCACATTATGTTTATTGTTCATTCACACTAATATGGGTTAGCGTAGCACTACTCTCCGGTCTGGAGTGCTCTGTTGCTGATAGATCCGGGGTACTCCAACATAGCGGCCGAAGGCTCTCTCAGTGCTTTTTAGTCGGTAAGGGCCCCGTGTCGAGTCCGAGACCCTTCCGGCTCACCCAGAGCCGGTTGGACAGTGCCTAAACGCGTTTTCCCTGTGTCAAAAAAAAAAGCACCACTCTCTGGTGCGTATGGCATGTTTGCTGACGCGACCTCGCATAATTTTCCCTGCCTGACGTCGTTTTAAAGTTTTTTAGTGGAGGTGTAATAATTTATCTTCTAGGTAAATTAAAAGCGTTTTATTGAGGTTAAGAATTTAATGACTCCGACTGCTCTTTTGCCCCCTTTCCCATAAAAAATAGTTATAGACTTATAGACTATAGATTATGCAACGATAAAAAAAGTTATTAAAACGGAAAATTAAAACAATAGTAAGAAATTCGTTGCGGATGCTGTTTCCTTTTATAAATCTTGAGTAATGCGATAGAATACGATAAGAAAATTATAACGATGAATAATATTCGCGTAAATACCAAGCAATTATTGTTCTGATAGTCTGATGAGTATGGGATTCTTTTCTGGGGCTGGGGTTAGAAACTGTGCTTTCTTTGACGTCCTGCCTCGAATATCCTATCAAGATTAAAAATAAGCTGTTTTAACTGAAACTTCGAGCTTGTTAAATAATAATAATAATAATATCTGTGGACTTAACACATTACACACCACGTTAGCCTAGCACCGTGATAAGTACCGTAAGGACTTGTGTTACGGGTACTAGACAACGGAAACATATTTAATATGTTTTTATAAATTTAAGAAATTTTATATATTTAAGATTTTTATTATAGAAATACATAGATAAACATCCATGACCTAGGCGGGATTCGAACCCGCGACCACCGGCGTAACATGCTCCGCTTATCCGAGCCCTGTACCACTGCGCCAGCCTGGTCGTCCAAATACTTAGATAAACTGATCCGTTAAATTTGTTTTATTGTAATGAGTAATATTCGCGTAATCTTAAGACATCATTAAGATGAAAAAAGTTGTTTAAAACTCAACAACTAATATACGCGTAAAACAGCTGCAGCGGTTCCGCAGTGGTGAGGCAGAAAGAGACACAAGCACGCCGGGAAAAACTCTTGACACTACATAGATATCAATGTGACCATGGTACGCCAGTCTTGTTCTCCCTGGGTGCCTACATCCCTCCACATTCTGAAATTTAATGAAATGGAATTTAAAAGTTTTTATTCAAAATAGAATTACAAGAATTACTTTTTGAACGTCAACAATTAAATCTACCACCGGTTCAACCCTAGCCCTGTCCTGAGAAGAACCGGCGAAACAAACTCAGCGGGCCACATGATGTGATGAGATGTAAATATATATTTCACATCGTAGGTATATACGATATATGCGTTTATTAATTTATCCTATCAAGTCATTATCTCCACACATTGTCGACAATAGTCGTTTAAAGATTCGCACTGCTCTTTTGCTCCCTTATGCTATAAAAAGTGTCTAAATTTACGAAACGTCCAGTTTTAAAACTAGATCACTTGAAGTACATCAAAAAATGTTTGCTCTCACCTAGGATAGATAAAGCTACACATTTGCTAGGAACTTTTTAATTAAATTATCTGCTATTAGCACACATTACAATTATAAGTATATGTGATATCGTCGCATAGTACCTAAACTCGTGACCGTGTTTCGCTATCAGAACAAACATACTATGTTTCTCGTGACATATCATTTAGAAACGTTTCGGTAGTTTGTAAGAGGTGCTGTACGTATGTGGTTGAATTGGGCCGGCACGACCGGGGAGGAACCGCTCGCTTACACGAAACCGGCGTAAAGTGACAGCTGTGTTGTCGCGTTCGTGTGGTGTACATGTAGCCGGTGGCCCATGGAGAAGGAAGAGGAAGGAGGCCACGCTAATGTCTATGGGCGTCGGTAGTCATGAAAATAGCTCCGATTTGCCTCTTTATACTATGAAATAAAAATAGTAGCTGCGGGGATGCGAACATGATAAGAATGTGGCGTGTATTTTTTTTAATGATAATGGGGCAAACGAGCAGGTAGCTAGTGACTACCGCCGCCCATAGATATCCGCAAAACTAGGTGTCTTGCAGACGCGTTGCCGGCCTTTAAGAAAGAGTATGTCTTCGGTTTTATCAACGTCGGTTGAAGGATAGGACTGTGCGGAAATTAGCATAAAGTAGATATGTTTGAATGAAAGGTCGTACGTGACACGTTTGAAATGGAGTACTCTCATATCGGGATGCATATCTCCTATTTGAGGCAGGGCGAAGGACGGGTATGTTGTCGAAGTAGGAAATTTTGGTCCTAACCTTAGTCGCTATGTTCTATTAGAATAGAATAGAATAGAATAGAATAGAATAGAATAGAAAAATCTTTATATTTGGTACATACACATATTACACTGTTATACGTAAAGCAAGCCATTTAAAAAGAAAGAGAAAAAAAAATAAAAATACAATAATAGTGATAACTTAGTCTACGACTTAATTATAAGACATACCACACTGAATAATAATAAACTAAATAAAAGATAACATAGGTATTAATTTTTTCATTCATTCATAACATGTAAGGGACAATGCATAACAGTGTAATACACCAAGTGCCCAAAAAGGAGACCACTCAGTTGGATGACTGTAGGTTGTACCACAGTCCTGGTATTACGTGGCCCCTGAAATATGATTGGTTGTAGTAACAGCCAAACAGCCTATTTATGTAAAAAACGACGTCACGATGACGCGAGCCAGTATTGCGTCAGCCATGACGCGGACAAGACTTCAAGCTACATAATGTATTCAACCCTATTCAACCCGTTATATTCTAGTCGCCCTATTTCCACCCCAAAAACCAAGTCCCGTCGGGCGACAAGCACAGCAATACATCTTGTGTTGGACTTCTCTTCGTTTCCACCCAAGAAATAAGTTCAAGTTCGAAAAAAATCAAATTAATAATGTAAAAAACATGTATCGTACAAGTTTGAGTTTCCGATGGTCCATTGGGGGAACGGGAGGGAGTGCGAATGTTTATGGGCGTCAATGATAGTAATCACCAAATGGCTGTGATTACACTTCTGTGCCCTTAGACTATAAAAATAAACGCTTGTCTGTTTTATCGCAACCAGATTTACTAGCTAGGTGTGTTATCAAACTACGCAAAACGCGAGTAGCTACGTCACAAAAGGCCGTATATGATTCTATTACACGGTGTATAATTGCTTAGGTATACTCTAGTTTAACGGGTGTTTCGAGTAAATGTTTTATAGACTTCATAAGTTCAATTGAAAAATTAGATCAGCACAACGGGGGATGCATCTCGTATAAGTAGTGAAGTAATGGCTATGCTTACCTTTCGTGTAGTTTGTAACGGCCGGAATTTTTAATTTCCACCTTGGAATGAAAAAAACCGGCCAAGTGCAAGTCCGACTCGTACACCGAGGGTTCCGTATGAATGGGAAGAACAATCCAAACGTAATGCACGGTTTTCAAGACCTTTTTCTCTAAAACGCGTAAAGGGATTAAGCTGAAATTTTTGTCAAATACGAAGGTCAGTTACGTCTTTGATGCCTTGAAAAAATCACACTTCTAAGTTAACGAAATAAAAAGTTATAGCTAATTATGCACAAATTTTGTATGAAAACGTACTTTGTCGAAAACTTAAATTATCGGGTACTTCCCGTTGATCTGGAGTTGTAAAATTTGGCAAGAAGTAAGAACTTATAGCACATAGGTATATAGGAATTTAAATCTGAAAACTAGTAAATTATATGTAGATCATTGGAAAAATCATTATCAACTTAAGTATGTATAACCGTAATTCGCCTGATGTGTGCCGCAACCGTCTAAATCCGTTTCTCTTTGAGATACGGAACCCTAAAAACATTTATTTCTTCAAAGGACGGCGTAGGAATATATGTGATGAGTCAGTTTCCCCAGAAAGTGTTCAAGAAATTAGCTAACAGCACTTTTAGTAAAAGGTAGTGATGCATTGGGTGGCATTGGCCGGCACGCCGCGGTCGGGGAGGTAGCTCTGGCTCTGCGCGCACACGGTGCCGGCGTGATACGTGCTTTACGCGGCATCAAATCCCACCCATGGCTTTTTTTCTATGTATTTTATGTCCTATGATAAAAATCTTAAATATATAAATTATATAAATTATAGTTCCCTTGTCGTAATAGACTAGTACATGTCTAATTAGATATGAATTGTGATGAATATCTCGACGAGTCCTTGTACAATATAAAATAATATTTATACAGGCAGAGAAAGGCTACGGCTCACGAGTGTGTTTGCTGAAAATAAACGCAAAGTAAATGTTTGAGGCTTGCAAATATATTTTATAGTCTAGAACCTTCTAGAGTTGTTTGTTTTCTTCAATGTGACGAATGGACATGGCCCTCTCGCACTGGTTTTTAACAAGAGTGTATCTGACCCTTCCTCGCTTAGAGATAAAAGACAAAGAATAAAGTAGAACAGCTTTCGATAAACTCTTACATAGTTAAATGGAAAAGAAACTCCGCTAACAAAGATATTAGTTGTAAAAGGCTTTAATGACCGAATGACCGATTTTGAAAAAGGAGCACTATAAGTTAGATATGTTAAATATGTATGTGATTTGTTCGGATTAATACCCCCAGCTGAATTCCATTATAGGACTTCGCGCCGAAATTCCAAACTCCACCGTCACCACTTTGCGCCAAGTCCACTACTGTGCGCGATAGGCGCAATTTCATCCCGCGCACCATTTCAATTTGGAATCAGCTTAGGGATCTTCAAGAAAAGAGCTTATTCTTTCCTCAAAGGTCGGCAACGCATCTGTTGACTGTTAGACCTCTGGTGTTACGGATGTCTGTGGGCGTAGGTGATCACTTTACATCAGGCGACCCGTCGCGTTGGTTCGTTTGACTCCTATGCTATATAAATAAAGTTAAACCGACGATGGTGATGAACAAATTGTAATTGTTGCATTGGCTAGACATATTGTACAAATTCCACATGTACCCTTTAGGCTGGGCGTCTGCATCGAGTTTGTCGGCTGTCGGAAGGCATTAGTGTCATATTATGTTTTGGGCATATATACACGTCCGACCCGTTAGTGGAATCGGACGACCGACTCGGAAACTACAGCTTCCTCAGATAGAGTTTAATTGTACGGACAGTTCAGTCGCTCCGGACACATCAGACGACTTATACCAGCATTTAGCCGGTGCTAAAGACAACAGAATATCACTACATAGTATAAAACAAAGTCGCATTCCGCCGTCTGTAGATCTTTAAAATTACGCAACAGATTTTGATGGGGTTTTTTGAATAGATAGATTTATTTAAGAACAAGGTCTATATGATTTTTGAAGTCCGAAATTCACGCTGGCAAGCTGCGGACGGAAGCTTGTATAATAACAAAATAAACTTCCTAGTCCAAACGGATGAAGATATTTTCCGAAAAAAATCCAGCAGATAATTCAGCTAACTTAAGATTATGTATGGATAATAGATTATAATTGAATGAGTTCTGATAGCGATCCGTTCAATAAAAATATCATTACCTGTGCGACTTTGCCATTTACATAAAGTTTATTATTAGAATTCCAAGCATAACCCACATCACATACTAAATCGCAGTATTATTAAATATATGCAGCACTTATTGTATAATTAATGTATATTATAATGCATAACGCATTCCCTTTTTCGCTTTATATACATGTCGTATCAGTTGGATAAAATATTTTATTTCAAGATATCGGGCCCCTTCTGTACATTTCTTTAAGAACTAACAGGTTATTGGGGTTCATACTTCGAAAGAAAAAAAGGATCTTATAGGTTCACTCTGTTATCTGCCTGTCAGACAGACGATAGAATTGTAGATCTAGACAGACATCAATACTTTCAAATTAAACGATACTAGACTATCATAAGATATAGCTCTGCGCAAAGTTTATACTACAACCGGAAGGGTACTTCCGGTTAACTCTGATTAGACTCTGACTTTCGGAGATTTCGGAGAGAAAGTAAGAACTTACAATATAATTAAAGGAATTAATCTAAAAATTGGTAAATTATAATAATTATGTTATTGAAAAAAAACTATTACAAATTTATATTTGTGCGTAGTTTATTTCAATACAGACTGGAAACGCCCGCCAATATCATATGTTTGTCATCTTTTTTTTTTATGGTACACGAGCAGTCGGAACCATTTTCTTTACTACCGATGCCCACAGGATGCGGATGCGCTGCCCTCCTTTCTCCTCCCACACCCACGGGCCACCGGCTACTTACACACAGCACAAAACATCTTATACAAGTTGAATATTTATAACTCCAGTTGATCCGCAATCCGCAACATGTTACTTAGGCAGTATCCCCTGCCATAATGATAACCAAACCAAGGCTTAGCGTATGCCTCGTCTAGTTTCGGGGATGGGAATAAGCAGGAAATTAAAATTACATGGATTTGTGTTCTTTCAATTTTTATATGTAACAATCTAATATATAAAATTCTCGTGTCACAGTTTTCGTTGCCATACTCCTCCGAAACGTCTTGACCGATTCTCATGAAATTTTGTGAGCACATTGAGTAGGTCTGAGAATCGGCCAACATCTATTTTTCATCCCGATATTCCCACGGGATCGAAAGTTACGTGGGTTAAACCGCGGGGCGCAGCTAGTTTTTAATATAAAATCTCTCAGTTTCAACAATAATAACAAAACGTGTCTGTAGAACATGAAGGAAACGAACCTCGAATGAAGTATAAGGCAAATGTAAATGAAGTTATCGTCACGCGTTAATTTAAACTGTAGCTAGTCATGCGCCAGTTAATCTTTACTTCGCAAATATAGATAAGATTACTATTGTTATGCAACGCCAGCTTGAGAGTCATTAAAATGTCAACCTAGAGCCCATTGCGCCAAAATACATTTTATCTTTAGTAACCTTTTGCAAAGTATCCAAGGAGGTTTCTTCATCATCATTACCACCAGCCTGTATGGATCCACTGCTGGACGTAGGCCTCTTTCAATGTACTCCAAGATGGCCGATCTCCTGCCACTAGCATCCTTCGCGGACCGGCCACACTGCAAGGAGATCGTCTTAAAGATTGAGGAGGATGCGGTAAAAATATTCGCACTTCTTGATTTGATTTTGACATAAGGCTGAAGTTTCTTTGTTTAGTTGAACTTATCTCAGGAACTACTGGTCATATTTGCGAAATTCTTGCGGCGTCAGCCCGTTCACCGGTTCTAAGATACAGTGCAAATACATGAGCGACATCGGGACAGAGTAGCTAGTATTTGTTGAGATATCCCAAGCAGGCGACTCTCTTGGCATGGCACTACCTCAAACCGCAACATTCCGTGGAACTTGTCGCCCGCATTGTAATTATAATTAGAAGATTTGCGGACGCAGTATTTTAGGGAGTGCAGTGCAAGGTGAGGGTCTTTTGGCGTGACTCCAAGCTTACGTACAATGCACTGTAACGTTACACGGTTTTTTTGTGTCATTCTCCATGACTAAACAAAGTGTGGGGCAATTAGTGGTCAGATGACACTTCTGGCAGTGGTGGAGGGTTATGTAAACGTGTCGAAGTGACAGAAATGTGCTATTTGTGCCTGGCGTTCTTCAGGCCTGAGGGTCGTTTTAGGATACACCAGATTGTAGAGGTTATTTTGAAGCTGGCGGGTCAGATTCGGCCGCATTGGTGCCGTGCTTCTTTGGAGCACTGGGGCCGGGCGCCAGTGCTCCAAAGAATCAGGATGGGAACCTGACGCCTTTGGTCGGTTTCGAACGACGTAGTAGGGACTGTTCAGAGGCACCCGGACAGTCCCCAAAGAGGAGAAGTCTGGCCTTTTAGCCGATGCCATCCTGTCGGGAGATCCTGTGGCTTGCGGATCTATGACCCTCCAGTTATAGCGCCTGCACCTGCAGAGGTTCAGTAGGTATTGCAGTAAGTGTCGAGTCGGACGTAGGTCTAGAGGCCACCCGGGCTCCTAGGTATCATACAATGTATTCCCCCGCATCAACAAAAAAAAAATTGAATCTATTTATATTTTGAATGCTTTACGACAATTTCGCACGTTTCCTAATTCAGTTTAACCTATTAGTATTAGGCAGTTAAATTACAAATTTCGGTTTTACAGGTTCTGGTTAGGAGTCATTAGTTAGAGCCATTTATGTGGTAGTAAGAGTTAAATTCGGAATAGCTATTTGAAAATTTATTAGTAAATAAAACTGAGTTAGTGCTTTAACTTAGCTGTTTACTGACGGGTACAAATTATGTAAATAGTACCTTTCCTATTTTCATGGTCTTTTAGTGAAATTAGGCATATTTTTTTTTAGTCAGCAATTGATATATATTTCCTTCTAAGCATTATGAACTAGGTGAAATATTTATACAGAAATGTTACAAGGTGGCAAGAGGGTAAAATGCCACGGACACAGATGTGAGGAGGCCCCACATTCAACGAAAAATGTGCGTCGGTGGAAACTAACTATTTATACTAAACTACTAACTTTGTCCCTCACCAATGAGCAAACGACGCCATAATTCTTCAGACACTTTTTATGGTTTCGTGGGGAAAATGCGCAGTACCACCGGTCTTGGGTGAGATTCAGTGGATGCGTGGGGCTCCGTGCTATGCCGACAACTCGCTAAAGCCCCGCGTGTAGCAATCGCCTACCTGTTGAGTTGCCCCAGGTCTGTCAGCAACAGGACACACACCGACCCTCTAATAGGGCACCAATTACACATAAACCGCTTGAAATGTGACGACATATCTCGGCTGCATTGCAGCTAGCCCTGGGTCTGTCCACTTCACGGCAAGGCGCCGTGACAGGGCGCGTACATCGATATCGATCTATTTTATAATAATATTCCACGGCGACCGCACTGTGTACCAGCACGTCGCGGCCACTCGCCATGACGAGGCGCTGTCGCACCGTGAAGATGTGGACAGGCCCTACCTCTGGAAACATGGTATAGCGTTAGGGCCCTTGGCATAAAAACGAAAGAAGACGCCACTGTATTTACTGTGGCGTACAGCGTTAGGGCCCTTGGCATAAAAACGAAAGAAGACGCCACTGTATTTACTGTGGCGTATAGCGTTAGTTAGTAAGGGCCCTTGGCACAAAAACGAAAGAAGACGCCACTGTATTTACTGTGGCGTATAGCGTCAAAACGAAAGAACAGATATATTGCTGAAACACACAAACTACGATCCTAGTCTATTTGAGCGTGTACAAACAATGTAACAATGTGTTGTTAAGTTTACACAAATGCAACGCTGCGGTCAATGATGATCATAATTTAACTTAAACTATAGCCCATTCAGTTTTCCATTTGTTTAATTAATTGATTTTTCTTCTCGGATCAGTGTTTTAAGCTTTCTTCCGGTGAGAAGGTTGCCACAGAAGTAATCAGAAGTCATCCTGAGCAGACACACAGCATCAGAGGTTTAGTAAGAGGTGCGCCGTGGAGGTACCTCTCGCTCACACTATACCGACGTAAAATGTCAGAGGTCCTGTCGTATTTCGTGCCGTGTCTGACTATGCTTTGGCCCATGGGGGAGGAAAGGGGAAAGAGGGCAGCGCCTCTGTATAACCTCTATGAGGACGTCCAAGGGCGTTAGTAGCATTCCAAGGGCTCCGATTATGCGATTCCCTTTACTAAAATATTTGATGCGTATTTCACTAACCCGGAACCTCTGTATGTAGATTATTCGTGTGTGTATCCGAGTGCTTGAGAGTACTTGGCAAACAATTGAATTTGCACTATAAAGCTTTACACAGGTGTGGGTTGGCTCGTCAGATTGTTTCAATATGTTTCAACATAAATGTATTATCTAACCGTGCTAACTGAGGCAGTTAAAGCCCGAAAAGAGATGAATTGTTCCCTTAGGATTGATAATACACAGGTGAAACCACGGGGTACAGCTAGTCTAAAATATAGCTTAATTTAGCCCAGCTATTCATAAATTTAGCCTAATTTAGCCCAGCTATTCATAAATATAGCTTAATTTAGCCCAGCTAGCCATAAAATATAGCTTAATTTAGCCCAGCTAGTCAAACAATTCTTGAATAGTGCAGATGTCTGCCTGTAAAAGAGTTTTTTGATTGAATCAGTAGGCACTTCCGAAGATTGCCTACAAACAAACAAAGTTAGAAAATTACTACTCTGTAATTGTTATATTGGTTGCGCTCCGCGCCTTCACTCGCGTCAATAATTTTTTTTTTCCTTTTTTTTTAAAGTATATATTATCCTTTTTAAGAATATGTTTAAAAAGTTTCATAATGATCGGTTGAGTAGTTTTGGAGTGAAAACGTAACAAACAAACTTAAATTCACATTTATAATATTAGGGGAAGTAGGGATTAATCACTCGTGCCAACTCCTTTGGATGTCAAAATTTCAAAATGATTATATTGAAATTATTATTATTTATTGCACTACTGAATAATGTAGATTTATGGTAGTGAAAGAATTTGCATGATTCGATAACTATTTCCGAAGATTGCCTTCCACAATCGTACACAGTTACAACTACATCTTCATAATATACGGACAAACCAGCGAACCTTCGCCCACACCAATATGTACAGCAATAAAATATAGCTATCGTTGATGGTTTCCGTCGCTTTTGCCAACTATTGGTATTAATATTGCACTTGCATTTGAATCATATCATGCGATCGACACGTGCACCACCCGCGTGTGTACATACATACAAACAATCATGTTTTATTATAATAATAAATATAAATATTCATGATCTATACTGGATTCGAACACGCTACCTTTGATATATTAATTATATAAAACATGTTTACGCTACCAGTGTATTACCAATGTCGCCAGCGAAATTGCGTTTATTCAACTACTACACTACAACACTACAAATTCTTAAGAGCACAGCTCTTCTCGATGGAGTCCCTTCCTAATGTCCCTGTCCTCTGCTTATCTCTTCAGCTCCTCGTACGTCACGACGTTCACCTTCTCCTTTAGTTGGTCTACATTTGCCCTTCTTGGTGTGCTGCTATGCCCTTATATTACTTATTCAACAGTCTTACGCAATTAATGTCCTTATCCTAATCCCATATGGCTACCTTACTAAGCGAGATCCCACTATTATCAGCATCAATATCTGCATTGCCTTATCAGACGGTCAGTGCAAGCTGACACTGAGGTAAATAACGATAAGGCTTATCAACCGCTGACTTCATACGATATCTCAGAATTTCAAGTCACATTTTCAATCATCTGCTGCCACCCGCGAGATTTCCGATACGCCGTAAGGACAGAAGCTTTCATAAAGCAAAAAATAGTTTTTTTTTAGTATAGGAGGACAAAAGAGAAATCGGAGCCGTTTGGTGACTACCGACGCCCATTAACATCCGCATATTAAGCAGATGCGTGGACCTCCTTCATCCCTCTCCCCAATGGGCAACAGCTATTTACAAACCGCACGAAACGCGACAGCGAACCTGTCACTTTACGTCGGTATTATGTAAGCGAGAGGTACCTCCCCGGTCGCGCTGGCCCAATTCCGCTGCAATTCATGGCGCTACCTCTTACGAACTAGTCTACTAGACTTTTTTTGGTACGTGTAAATTTTTTCAAGGTATTTATTTTTTAACCTTTATGTAGGCTACCCAGGAGCCCGGGTGGCTCAACCGGGTACAGTGTTGGACTCGGCAATTGGGTTGGCTCTACGGACTAAATGCCCTGCGGATGCCTTCAGCCCCGGATCTACAAGCAAAACAGGATCCTTCCAGCGACAGGCTTGCCTCTGTGAAAAGGCCAGGCTCCTCCTCCTTGGGGAATATCCGGTTGCCCTCAAACAGTCCCTACTACGATGGGATCCGGTTCCCAACCTGACCTCTGGCCCCAGTTGGGGATCACAGAGTCGCACAAGCCTCCCCACGACGACAAGGCAGCATCTTCGGGAAGGTAGTCTACAAGACCTAGAGCAACCTAGGTGACACTATTACTCTAAATGATAACAAACTTATGGGACAAGGCCCCCAGAATGATAACAACTGTATGACCCCTGCACATAATTTTTACCGACTCCTTGATCGACATTCTTGAACGTTAATTGTCTGTTGATAAGGATGTGTCACCTTATAAAGGTGTTTGCTGAGGACAAATGGAAGCAGAAGTGGCAAAAATAGGAAAAACGTATTGTAGGACGCACCGTGACGCGATGGAGCGGCGACATAAAGCTGTGGGCTGAAAGTGGGAAAGGTTAGCCGAAGATAGAGGCCAGTGGCGTGCTGTGGGAGAGGCCGCCGTCCATTGTGGACTGCAATAGGCTGAAGATGACGATGAGGCAAAATTTTTGGGCATCTGATAAGGGGTGACGTTCTTTAAGAAGGAAAGCGCAACCAAGACGCAATATACTAATAATATAAAGCTGAAGAGTTTGTTTTTTTGTTTGATTGTTTGTTTGAACGCGCTAATCTCTAAAACTACGGCTCAGATTCGAAAAATTCTTTTAGTATTGGTTTATCCATTTAGCGAGGATGGCTATAGGCTACTTTTTGACCGACTGTGTTAAAAAAAACTTCACGTAAACGAAGTTGCGGGCGTCCGATAATCATAGATAAAAGAAAAATTAAACGTCCTAAGGAGAATTATAGAGCCTGGCGGAGAAGAGGCATATCGCAAGAGTACGGTTAGTGAACTTCTGGTGACCGTCATACCGTTCGTGAGGCGAACGAGCCTTTTGTTGAAGACGCCCGTAAACAACAGAATCGTAACAGTTCTCCACTGCAATGGGCCACCGGAAACTCACAAACTGAAACGCGATATTGTGGCTGACACTCGGCGGTATCAGATAAATGCAGAGGTACTGCCCGTACCAGCCTAATTCGGCTGCATATTGCAATACATGGCACTACCTCAAACAAAACGAAGTATTATAGGTTAGTAAGAGGTAGTGCTGAGGGCCGCGCGTTTCGTGCGGTGTTTGAGCAGCCATGAAGATGAAGAGCCATGAAGGGGAGGAGGAAGGAGGGCAACGTATATGCAGATATCTATGGGCGGCGGTAGTCATGAAATTGGCTCCGACTGCTCCTTTGCCAACTTGTACTATAAAAAAAATACAACTGTTTGCAGGGTGGCTCGGTAGTCTCGCTGTTCTAAAAATAGGTGCAGTGTGACGGTAATGGAAGTGTGACGGGCCGATAAATCTTATTGACTTGGAGTACTTAGTTATATAGATTAGGCCTATCTTAATACGGAGTGGCGAGTGCCAGATATCTTTGTGACACGGCCGGCTATTAAAATGTATTATGTAACAAATAGACAATACATTTAAGTACCTACATTGATAAGTTCAGCTTTGGTTTGAACTTGATTTTAAAATTAAATCTTGCGCGAAGTTTACAAGATTTTTGAGAAGAGCATAATATGTAGAATAAAAAATATTATATGTAAATAAAAATGTTTTATTCAAAATATAATTATAAAAATTACTTTTTGAACGTCAAAAATTAAATCTACCACCATATCACCGTGTCCCAAGAAGAACCGGGGAACAAACTCAGAGGGCCTTATGAATTGAATGATTGTCTTAAATATACAAATACATTATTATATTATTACATACAATATAAAAATGAGTTTATATAAATATACCTGAACTACTAGCGTACCGCGGTATTACCTGCGTAGCTGATATTCTATGCCTAAAAGCCTTCCTTGACAGATGGACTATCCGTAAAATATTTTTTAAAATCAAAAATGCCAGAGAATAGCCAGATCAACCAAACTAACAAACCTTCAGCTTGACGATATTAGTAAGATATAAGGTATAAAGAGTAACTTAACAAAGTATTGACTATCTATCGCTTTATCTATGTTATATGTTTGTTATACAATAATACAGTGTTATCGCGTAGATAGACAATACTCAAATTATAATATAGTCGTTGTGTGGTGGAAACACGTCATTTACAACCCATCCACAGAGCACGCGGTAATGCTGTGAAATGATCGTGCAAAATCGGAACACGGTATCAAATGCATCTCTGTTATCTGCGGGAGAGTGGACACCCCTTTCGATCCTTAACATCGTCTACTGATGGGCTAACCCTTGAAGGTATTGGGTTTCTCTTAGCTCCAAATACAACGTTGAACCGCATTAAGTCAAAAATCAGAAGAGAAAAAAGTAGGAGGAGTAGTAGTTTTTTACTTTTACAGGGCTTATGTTAAGATGAGTAAAGAGTTCTTAGTTACTGGCAAATATATTTCATGGGTGCGGAAAGATAGTTTCAAAATTATCTGGAAATAGTATATGTGCCATAAGGGAGGAATTTTGTCTCCTACCAAAATTATACAATTTTACTCCCGCTTCGTTGCGACAAAAGTGCGAACTTTCGGCGTAGGTAGGAGAAAACTCGCGGGAAGAAATTTACTAGGTACTTTCCTCCCTTCTGGCATAATGTACTATAAGTTATTGGGCTAGCATAGCAAAGTTGAATACTAGAACAACTTCAATTATAGAAAGAAAAATTAGTCTCCGACAAATACCAGAAGGAAAAATTTCAAGCTCCCTAATAAAAAATAAAAACCCCAATAAGAAGTTAAATTGTATGTAACGTTCATAAAATCGTCTAATTTCTTTTTTTAAGGGCCTTTACTCCACGAAACCACCAAGCAATTTAATTTCTCTTTTAATTCTTATAAAATCGCGTGTTTGAGTTTTTCTTGAAAATTTTCGTGAAGTTTTCTGTGTATAGGTCTGTGAATGGGTCGTCAAGTATCCGGATAATCCAGATATTCCGGTTCCGGATAATCCGGAAGATCCGGATATTTCCATGGTATCGATTATTATGTTTCCGCAGCATATCGGTGATGTTAGCTACTACATGTCAGTAACGGTAAATAAGTGTCTCAACGCAAGATCAAGGTAGCCATTCTCTTTAAAATACAAATAGCACAAAAATATGACCATTGTTTTTTCTCGTGTTATGCCAAAATGCTGATGTCTTTTGAATTTTGGAGAAGTACCAAAATTTTTTAAATATTTTAGAACAATATTTTAAAATTAACATGCTGTATGTAAAAACGGATGCGTGACGTATTTTTTATCTGACTTGACTGAAAAGGTTGTTTTCGTGCATATTCTGTACGTTGTTTGTTTGTATAAGTGTGATTTCGTATGTGTGTAATAACAATTTTATCTATAGGTGCTATATTATAAATCTGAAGAGTTTGTTGTTTGGTAATCCCCACTCATACTCAGGACTATTTTGATTTGAAATAATCTTTTATTGTTAGATACCTTGTAAATATAACGAGGAATGTTTATAACCTGTACTTTTCGATGCTATACTTATACCTTGTACAAGCTGTAGAAACGAAGTTACTCGACTGAAGCCGCGGAGTGCTGCACTGCTACTTAATTGTAGTTGATTTATCGAATGGGTTTCCTTGTCTGCCGATACATAGAATCTTAAATCTATGAATGTTCCACTGTAGGGAATGATCTCTGAACAGGACTCTTTCCAGGCCAGGGGCGGGGTCACCGGTATTTTGCTGACTTGCCACCCTTTTGTTAAGCCACATATACATATAATGTAGTAAGAGGCCATCCTGTATGATAGATGAAATTGGGCCGGCACGAGTGAATATCCTCTTGCTCAGACGATACCGCCATAAAGTCAGTACTATGCCGTCGCATTTTGTGTGGTATGTGAGCCTCCGGTCAGTAGCCCATGGGTCCGATGGCCTATGGAGATGTATAGAAGAAGGAGGGCAACTCACCTGTATAACCTCTATATGAAGATCCCATCGAGGTCATACAGATGCATCGGTAGGCTCCGACGAGAGGTCGGTTTTCCCTCCAATTCTATATCGAACAAGATTAACTCATCGAATACACCAATCCTATTATCAACATTGGCAACACCACACAATATCCATCCAATTTGGCGGTGCTGCCAACGACCTTAGGATCACATCAAATCCCTTTATCTCCACATAAATCAATAAATGCACGTTAATTTATCGTGTTCATTTCACGCACCACTCTCGGGGTACATGTTAGTTGTGCATACTTATCTGCGTACGATAAGAGTCATATGACGGGCGACAAACGCCTGGCAAATTATAGGTTTAATAAAGTTTTATATGACTGATATCACCCTCCGGTGTGCCCTTATCATCCTCATCATTAACAGCCTTATCATTAAGTAAGTAACCTAACAAATATTTTACTATGGCACCATAAAAATGGTTGTTATAACAAATAAAGATAGTTTAGTTTAATTTATTTGTCATAAATATAGGTTTTGCTGGTGAAATATTTGCATTTCACTTAGTTCTAACAAATATATGAAAATAATGAATTGTTAAATAATTAAGCAATTGGCTTCGTGTTTCGTTCCTTCGTTGATTAACAATAATCGGGTTCTGGTAAATAAATTTAACTAAAATCCGGATCGACAGGACCTAGAATATTCAAGAAAAGAACTTATTCACCTATGAAAGGCCGGCAACGCATCTATTAGACCTCTAGTATTGCGGATGTCTAAGGGCGGTCACATAACGTCTGGTGACCCCAACTATGCCTATGCGTTTTCGTCGTATTTCGTCACTCGAAATTTTCATCTAGTTTATAAATCTTACATTATACTAGAAATATGTTTTCAAATGTTGTGTTGACCGTGATAATTAGGATTTTATTGCAGCCACATACGTCCACGTACTTGATATTTTGTAATTAGGGCAGTAGAGCCATTATCGTAACTACATAAACGAACGGCGCATCCGTCGCTTTGATGCCTCATTTAACGCTGCAGACCGAACTCAAAATTAACCACAAAATTAATTAGGGATTAAATAAGAAAAACAATAACATTACTTAGTTCGAATTAAAAGACTATTTGTTGTTTTTAAAGATAAGAACTTTTCCTCCTGGATAAAATAATATGTGCAATGCTACTTTTTGCTGTACAGCGGAAGAAAAAGTCGAGACAAAAATTTCATATTCTAGACGTTAGGTAGCAAAAATAGAATGTATAGCGCAAGAGGAAAGTACTACATCTCTTTCTACGATTGCCACTCTTGCCTTCGGGGTAGCAATCGTGGGAATAACATCCCCGGACATATTCCTTGGGTGGATAATGTCCCCGGAGAGTTGTAGTACTTTCCTCCCTTGTGGCACAATGTACTATTTTCTCCTACCAACACCGACGCCATGAACATTTGTATCTGTGAAGCTGGAGAAAAAACAGGTATAAAAGTTCATACATTCGGAATAGGTGGGAGCAAAAATAGTACATGCAACGCAGGAGTAAAAGACTACAACTCCCCCCACATGTTTGTTGTGTATAATTTCCTCCATTGTGGCACAATGTATAAAAGTCATTCCCATTAATATTAAACTATACATATTTGCTGTGTGCCCAGCAATGGAAAAAAAAGTCTGAGTTTTTAAGTTGTCTATATTTTTGTTCAAATAGCAAAATTTTTTAAGTAGAATGCCGATGGAGCCCTTTGATGACCAGCAACGTCCACAGACATTCGCATAATTATTATACTGACGTTTTGCCCTCCTTCCCCCCACAAATATACCATTGGAAACTCATGAACAGCACACAATTCGACACCAAAGGTTTCATTTTATGGTGAAATTAAGCGACGATCTCCCGGGGCCGGTCCATTTCTTCTGCAATGCAGCAAAACATCTATAATTAAAACAGTTTAGTCACTTGTGAAATGAATGACGGTAAATATTTGCATAACATTTCTGTGCGTGTTTTCACGTTGTAAAGTTGAAGGCCGAATTTGTCGCGCTTCTTGTTTGCCCGCTCTTGATTTCTTATCGAAACTTCCCACTCTCATTGTCTCGTGATTTTTGTTATCTTAATTGTTAGCAAATCTCGTTATCCTAGTTGTAAATATCTTTCATTTTCCTTTAGTTTTGTAGCATTGCCGATTGTGAATTAGTCATTTTTAGATAGTAACTATAGTTTATCACCTTTAGAAGTAGTGCTGACCGGGGAGGTACCTCTCGCTTACATGATACGAGCGTAAAGTGGTAGCTGTGCTTTTATTTTCGTTGTGTGTGTGAGTATCCGGCAGCCAATGAAGGGGGGCGGAAGATGGAGGGCAGCGGATCTGTATAACTATGTCTACGGGAGTTGGTAGTCATGGAAATGACTCCGACTGCTCGTTTGCCCCCATTTCCTGTAAAAAAAAATTAACCTAAGTTTAAATTGAAAAGCATAAAACTTGACTGCTTAAAGTATAGTTGATGGAATGTATTGTCACTTCTTGATTGAAATTCATATTTAAAATCTTATTAAATAATATACTTTTTTATACAATTTCCACTTTTATTAAACTCAATTACAATTTAATACAACCGGTTTCGATCATTCATATACCTGATGATGAATGATCGAAACCGGTTGTATTAAATTGTATTTGAGTTTAATAAAAGTGGAAATTGTATAAAAAAGTATATTGCTTAAAATATGACCCCGTGATACGTTAAAATCCGTCAAACCGTTTAGGCTGTTACCGAGAACACACAAATATGCATACATGCATTACACGCGGATATACATGTGCAGGGGTAGGCACACGATAGATGCGAGCAGCAGGAGGTCGCCTTGGCGTTCATTGAAGGATCACAGGATGCACGTGTCCAGCAGAGGCCCTATAAAGGATGATGAGGATGATGATATCGACGCAAGAAAGCGATCTTGTCGTATCTAGAAAAAATGCGACACCTTATTCGCATTTTTTCGATGATACTTGAATTATATTTGTATTTCGCTCTAACGTAGATACAGACAAGTACAGCAGCTCTTCAAAATATTATATAGGTCGTGATCCTCGCCAGTCACTTCGCGATATCGCTTATCTCTCGCCCCCGCCGTTAGAGACGGGGGACCCCGCGGTCTCCTCGGACATGTAATAATAGATAATTGGCTGTTCCCACTCTCTTGTCGGGAATCAGGATGCGTCTCTGCCCTCAGCGGCCTGCGGAAGAGTAGAGGGTCTGCCCCTTTTTTGTAGTCTACTAGATTTTGCCCGCGCCTTCGCACGCGTTAACTTCGATGTTATCTAAACATATAATAAAATCGTAAGAAAGACAAAACTGTACATTGAATATTTTTAAAAGAATACTTGGAACGTGATCTACAATGGATATCGAGGCTAAATATATAGTTTTTAGAATATTTGTCTGTTTATCTGTCTGTTTGTATGTTTGTCTGTGACTTAATTTTTTGCATGAATATTACAAACAGGCCGGGTCAACATATAGGCTACATATTATCTCGATATTTCTACGGGATCGAAACTTATGCGGATGAAACCGCGGGGCGTAGCTAGTTGCACATGTAAAACTTCCTCTTTAATCACTCTATCTAATAAAAAAATCCCCCATCAAAATCTGTTGCGAAATTTTAAAGATCTTAGCATACAGACACACAGACGGCGGAAAGCGATTGTTTTGTACCTATGCAAAATGCATAGGTGGTGAAGGGGACAGGCTTGTCGGCCCAATTCGGCTCCATGATTGCATGTAGTGTTGCACCAGCTCTTACAGAAACCCCAAACTTAGTCCCATTGCCTCATAGCAATCCGATGTAGTAATAGCAATCGGGTAAAAGAGGAAGTTATTCCAATCTTAGAAATTAGCATAAAAATATCCTAGACTGACAATATACCATTGAATTGTGATAGTGAAGGTTTCCATCTTGGAAATTAAAAAAAAAAAACGTCCTACGCTGACAATACCATTGAATTATGGTGATATTAACATAAACGTGCCGTAAATAGATCGCTAATTCCAAACGATAATGGCGGCTTTGTCAGTGATAAAGGCACGAGGAGGACAAAGCATACTCAATAACCTGCATAAGTGCGGCATTTCAACTTAATCACACTTATTGGAGACGGAGTATTCAACATTGATCATCATCAGCCTATTGTAGTCCACTGTTGGATATACTTCGTCTGTCATTTCCCACTTCCTACCTGCCTGCCTGTATGTCGCCACTCCATCTAGTCACGGGGCGTCCTCTACGTTGGCCGGTGCGCGGTCTCCGCTCTAGAACCAGTCGACGCCAACAATCATCGGTTCTGCGGCAGATACGCCCACTGCCACTTCAGTATACTAATCCTAGTAGCGTATTAATTAGAGTATTCTTCATTTTGAGTTCATAAATCTGCATGTGTATGAATATTGTAGCGGTTTTATCCCTGTAATTTGTACAAATTTTCAACTTCCATTCGAAAATTAAAAATATAATACTTTATGGATGGAGGTTTAGATAATAAAAGCTTGATCAGATCGATAGGTGTTGTGGTACAGACCGAATAGGTACAGAATGATTTTAGAGATGAGGTGAACACAACAACATAATACAAGCAAAGTTTTACTGTCTTTACTTAAGATTCAAGATCTATAAGATTATATATATTATCATACGATTTAACAGACTTATATGTTATGCGTCCCGGCCCAAATTTTGTATGAAACAAACTACATAATATATAAGTTGGGGATGATTTTTTTATTTAGAAGTTCTAATTTAGAAGTTTTCGAATTTATTCCTATTTGTGTACTATAAGTTCATACTTCTTGCCAAATTTCACAATTCTAGATCAACGGTATAGATATGTCACCGTAAGATTGTAAAAACCGTATGATTACAAAATAACTCGGAAGATTGTAAACTATCGGAAAATTGTGAACTGTATAAATCATTTACAATTTAACACATTATTTTTCGTTAGTTTATAATCATCCCGGAGCAAATTGTAAAATTTACAGTTTACAATTTTCCGAGTTATTTTGTAATCTTACGATTTTTACAATCTTACGGTGACAGATACAAGGTTACAATATAGGTTTTAGAAAACATGCGATAATACGTACAAAATTTGTGCATAAACAGCTGTCGTTTTTCATTGCGGTGCCTTACAATATAAAGTAATACATTAGAAATGCAAATAAGAAGCAATAGACTTCAGTATTTGACATTTTGACATCAGTTTCAGCTTGATCCTTTCACGTTCCCAAGAAAAATGTCTTGACAGACAAACAACGGAGAGATCCTACAAGGGTTCGGTTTTTTTATCTTTGAGATGCGGAGCCCTAAAGAGTGTTCCACAATGATATAAAGTGATAGGTAATATGTTCTAATTGATTGCTTTCACCGCTGTCGTTGAACCACGAGTGGGTAAACAAGATGTCGCCGTGTTATCGTCCCGTGCTCGCACCGTACTTCAAACTTTTGTTATTATCACACCGCTTTCCATATAAGCTTTTTTATTTACTATAAAAAATTGAAACTTTCTGATTTTGTATAAAAAAAAAACCTTTGTAATACATTTCCAATAAAAATATCCAGTTGAAAATAAACATACCTATGTTCAACAAGAACCATTCATTTCATCATCATCATCATCATCAGCCTCTCGCAGTCCACTGTTGGACGGCGGCCTCACCCATAGCACGCCACTGGTCTCGATTTTCGGCTAACCTTTCCCAATTCCTCTTGCCCGCACACCATTAATTTATTCTAGTTTAATTGTCTGTTTGTTCCATATCGTAATCTTAATTCCTGTCATGATCTTCTCCATGAGTCATTATATATTTTTTATATTTTTTAATGTATACATATAAATGAAGAATGTATAATGAAGAAATTAATGAAGCCCGCTGAGTTTGTTTCGCCGATTCTTCTCAGGACAGTGCTGGGGTTGAACGGATGGTAGATGGAAATTTATGACGTTCAAAATGCAATTTTTTAAATTCTATTCTGAATAAAAATATTTTGATTTTGATTAATTCATTCACGGGAACGCCGAGGACATCATTGCTACCGCGTGCGAGCTTCCCCGACCTCGAGGATTGAGGGACCCTGTGGTCTCTCTGGCCATGACAATAATAGCTTTTATAAACATTCTCATATGGGGATGCATCTCCCCCATCTCCGGAAGAGTGGGGAGTCGGTTCCCCTTACGAATCCTCTAGCCTCATCTCCCTACGAGCACTAATACCAATTCTATGGAGCTGTGTTGGACTTTTACAGCATTAGTTCAGACCCGAACAAAAAAGTAATAAGTAAAAAAAACTCTCGAGTGATTGAGTGACGAACATCCTCGTCTTTTCATCTTCAGGTAACGCTTTGGCGATTGTTTCCAAACGGTTTATGCAAATGTAGATAAGAAACAAAGAGAGACATTATCACAAACGTTACACTTTGAGAGCCGCTGGCCGAGGTCGGCGGATCGCGTGATATGCGAGATAACTCCAGTAATTGATCGTTGTAATCAATCATTTCTGTAAATATTTTGATCAGGAAGTTGGTAATTAGTTACGTTACCTGGAACTTACCTATTCTATTTTGGTGGTGATAATTTTGGCTATATTGACAATTCGATAAAAATTGGTAATATTTTAGTTGAAGATAAGATACTATAATTTTTTATAGTACCTTAGTACCTAGTTTTAGGGGTAAAAGAGTAGTCGCAAACATTTTCATGACTACCGACGTCCATAGACATCCGCATAGAGGCTATACAGATGCATACCGTGTAAGCAAGAGGTACCTCCCCGGCACTACTTCTTTCTAATAATAATTATTCTCTCTAAATTATATTTCGCCCTAACAACATCTTCATAGTTCCCTAATAGGGCAAACGAGAGAATCGAGTGTCGCATGTCACGATCGACGTATTTCAGTGTATTTGGTGTCATTAGGTTTATCAACAACGAATATATCGACACCCCAAAATCTGACAAGCTGTTCAAGCTAAGCCTTAAAACCCAGTGTACCCCAATTAATAGTCTTTTATATATTGTACAATTCTTTTGTAGTAAATAGTAACGTTTTATATACATAAAATAATTAACAACATTAAAGCGTCTTCTAAATGTTTATTATGGTCGAAGGAAACATTTAGAACATTTTAACCTTAACAGATATTCTGCGTGTCGGATACCCCAGGATGTAGCTAGGATGTACCTAATCCGGTCAATGAATGAATGAGTGAATGGTTCATTTATGTCACAACAAATTATATTAGTGACTAGCTGTGCCCCGCCATGTCACCAGCTTTTAATTAGAACAAAATCACTGATATTCCATGTTTTTTTTTTATGGTATAGGGGGGCAAACGAGCAGTTGTAGCCATTTTCATGACTACCGACGCCCATAGACATCTGCATAGAGACCATACAGATGCGCTGCCCCCCTTTCTCCTCCTACCTCCATGGGCCACCGGCTACTTACACACCGCACGAAACGCGACAGCACAGCTGTCACTTCACGCCGGTCTCGTGTAAGCGAGGGGTACCTCCCCGGTCGTGCCGGCCCAATTCGGCTGCATGCAAGCATACAGCGTGGCACTACCTCTTACTGTAAAGTTCATTCCTCTACTTCACCTCCTTAGGGGTTGAATTTCTAAAAATTCTTTCTTAGTGCTCACTTACATCGTAAAAGGAACCCGTGTACCAAATTTCAAGTTTCTAGGCACAGCAGATTCGGCTGTACGTTGTCTGTCAGTCACTCAGTAAATATATATATATATATAGATTAAAGAGTCACTTCACTCATTTGTGCTATCGCGTTCCAGAACAACACATATGTATTATGTATAACCTCTATGCGCATCATCTATGGGTGTCGGTAGCCATTAAAAGTCTCCAGCTGTTTATTTGTCCCGTGTAAAACCTATTAATTATTTATCAAAGCAAGTAATCCTGTTCATTATTCTAAAAAGTATATTGTCGTACATTATATTATGCTTCAGATACTCGAAAACATGGTTCATACAGCAATATTAAAATAGTTGTGTTAACTTGTCGTTGACACGCTGTCACACAAATGGCGTTTGTTTCAGTGTCTGAGAGGTAAAGAGTATCCCAATCTCTTATATAGGAGTTAGTGCACCTGCGTTATTATTATTATTATACAGTATTGTATCTTTTAAATAATTAATTAGAAATGTCAAGTTGTTTCTATAAATCATAAAAGGAAGGGGCCCTACAATGGAGCCTTGTGGGATGAAAAATAATTTAATTACTTTTGTTCTAGGGTTGATTCGACGCCGTTCATCAAGAATGACACCAAACCAGTCACAGTCAAAACTCCCCTTCCTTTTCCTAAAAAACCCCATAAAGAAGGGAAGGAAGGGAGGGGTAAAGCATTTAAACAGATCCTGGCGGCTGTGATAGTTAACCTAGGAACCATCAACACTGGCATGGCGTTTGGCTTCTCCGCCACGGCGCTGCCGCAGTTGAAAAGTGAAAATTCAACTTTACATATCACCGAGAGCCAGGCTAGTTGGGTAGGTAAGTAAAGTCACTTCGGTCAGCGATCTGCAACTTGCCTCCGCGGTCGCTCTGAGCGGACTCCACACATCACAGGTCATGACGTGGCGAGGAGGGTACTATCATAGTACAATACCAATTGTACTGGCGCTGGCGAATTTCTAGAAACACACTGGGGTGTAGTGGACGGAAGCTGTATTTAAAGGTCATGCAACTCTCTTCTTCATCTTATCCTCCCCACTTTCACGGAAAACGAAAAAGTATAAATTATTTATAATATAAATTGACAAACAATCAGTCAAAATTCTTTTGGCATCTACCAGTATCAATACTCATAAACATCCGTCTTCACCACAAATATGAATTTACTTAGTTTTAACTTTTATACTTTAATATTGTGTCAGCGAAAGCTTCATGCCTCCAAATCGGCCCAAAGCTGCATCAGCACCTCTTGTCAAAAACAAGTTTTTTTATACTATAAGAGGGCAAACGAGCAGTCGGAGCCAATTTTATGACTACGGACGCTCATAGACATCCGCATGCCCGCAAATGCGTTGCCCTCCTTCTTCCTCCCCCCATGATTAATGTAATGGCCCATCCATTAATAATCACAACTTTCCAGAAATTTATTTCCACATGATTTTTTTTAAAGGGGTTCCAAATACCTGCTGCTCTTTTTTGCAACATCCTTTATTTCTGGTATCTTTTTTATTTCTATTGTATATTCCTATTTTTTTTTTATTTAATTCAATATGTGGTGTTCCAGCAAGCTTAAGTGCCGCAGGCACGCCGATCGGCTGCATCGTCAGCGGCTACCTCATGGACAATATAGGCAGGCGGAAGACGCTCATCTTCACCGAAGTGCCCCTCATCATCGGCTGGCTGCTCATATCCGTCGCGCAAAACTTGCCCATGATATACGTCGGTGAGTTTACAGTTGAACTTTTGTTACCTTGGCCCTGACTTCAAGTGGTGTGCTGTCGTGTTTAGCGGTGCTTGTGAAAAACCGGTAGTCCATTGAGGATGTTTGGATATAACGGATTTTTATAACCTTTGGTTAGTGTGATGTTTTTGGACGTCTGTCATCTACAAACATTTTAGTGACTGCATGCAGCAACACAACTCTAAGTCCGTAAAATATGTTGACATCCATGTAACTAATGTGCAAATGTGTTGCCCTCCTTCCTTCTGCTCTTTCCAATGGGCCACTGGAAACTCTCAAATCACACGAAACACGACAGAATTGCTGTCACATTGCGGTAGAATCATGTGAGCAAGAGGTATCACCACGTTCGAGCTGGTCCAATTCGCTACTGCCTCTCATTGATTTACCTATCCGATCCTGAGCTTTGAATCTCCCCTGCAGGCAGGTTGCTCGTGGGCTTCGGGTCGGGCATGGTGGGTGCTCCGGCCAGGGTCTACACGTGCGAGGTCTCGCAGCCCCATCTCCGGGGGATGCTGGGGGCTATGGCCTCAGTCGGCGTGTCCACTGGTGTTTTGATACAGGTATATTATTACTCCAAAATTCTAGAATTTTCTTGATGGAAGAGAATTCAGTCGAGCAGAGTTCTTCACAAAAAGGAAGAAATCCTAACTAAATGGAGAAAGAAAAAGAAAATAATTTCTTCCTTTTATTGCTCGGAGGGTCAAGAGTATTACCTAATTGACTCATACGTTTTTAATCTTTTTGTTCTAACTTTTCCACTCGGTACATCTATTCTTCTGGATTCATTGGGATTCAGATGTGTCAGCTCACAGGACTGGACGCTATATCTGATATGAGCTCGATTTTCGTAAAATATTTTATGGGCATTTCATTTGGTTTTGGTTTGGTTCATTTCACTAAATGAAATGCCCATATAAAATACCTATACATTTTTCGCGGGTTGAAAAGGAAGCTAAAAAAGTAAGCAAATGGATGTCAGCTATAAATCTATACATATAATAAAACAGTAAAGTTCGTGTGGCTGTAAATTGAATATATTTGATACTTCATGCGATGTTAAGGGTCTTTACACACATATTGACAGTCAGACGGACATCAAAGTGATCTTATTAGGGTTCTCATACGTGGTATTTGATATTCACTTTATTTTCAGTATCAGTATCATCCAATCTTTTTACGCAATTTTACAAAATTTTTGTTCATTTTTTAAATTTACCTTTTGTTTTTCACGAGCTTGTTTTCTTTTTTGAACATTATCATTTTATTAAAATTAACATTCCATTATTATTTTATTGTTTGTTGTTGTTCTCACCATTCGCCCGGTTGTGAAACTC
>LUGF01009717.1:215468-228567 GCA_001625245.1 Calycopis cecrops
CCCCCCCTTCCCCACAGAGGGCCACAGGTTACGGTAACGAGTCACTACTCCTACCTACTACTACCAAACTCCCTTACTATAATAATGAAGGAAAAATATCTTTCCAGTACGTGATCGGAAGTATGACGACATGGAACATCCTGGCCGGGGTGAGCATGATAGTGCCCATAGTCTCGTTGTTAGGCATGTTCATGCTACCGGAGACGCCCAACTACCTGCTAACGCAGGATAAGCAGGAGAAGGCTGAAACCTCCCTCTCCAAGCTGAGGGGATCCACCTGCAACCTGCAAGACGAGATGCAGAAGATGCTGACGTTTAAAGAGAAGAATCACGTTGAGCCGTAAGTGGTTTTTAAAGTAATAACATCTTATGGGGAGGGTTTTTATTATTAACACAAAAGATACAATATTAAATTTTATTATCTACATAATACCATCGAAAAACAACCATATGATTTCACAGAACGTAATTACGGCAAGCATTACAATTTGTTTAAACGCAAATAGGGATAAACAGCTTCGTTACGAAACGTATTACGGTGTTTGGCTTTCATTTCTCTCGTAACTCGTACCCCTTAGCGCCATGCCACAAACACAGCGGTGCAAATTGCGGCGTGGTGAGCGGATCGTCTGTCTCTCTCTCACTCGATACTCGACGCGCGAGTGAGGGAGAGACAGACGATCCGCTCACCGCGCCGCAATTCGCACCGCTGTGTCTGTGGCCGGGCCGTTAGGCATCTTTGAAGCTCCGAGATGCCAGACGAACGAAATTAACAGATTTAAGAAGAAAAACAGAAGTCTAATTATCTTACTAATTTCATTGATGTATACAGACCAAGTCACAATCAAGAAAAAAAAGTGTGTGCTTTAGACCAAACAACTGAAGTAAAACTTAATTATGAATTTAATACACAACTTCATTACCGTAGTTATGACATAACATGTCATATGATATTTATTTTTTTTAAATAAAAAAAAATTCACTTAAATCGAATTTGAATGACAACTTCCATTGGCCTCGCCCGATGTGTGATTTTTGTAACACTCTCACCAGCTTACTCCCCAAGTCAAGCGCACGTGTAGAAAGAAGTCTTACTTCAAAAATCCTAAATTTCTAGCACCGTTACTGAAATCTATAACATTATCGTTGTATGAGCTATTTAGGATCTATTTTACTGCGCAACTGTCTGCTGCCAATGAGTAGGTAATGCTTGGGACATTTTTCGGTTATGAGGAGACCATAAATGTCAGCCCATTCTTTCAATCGTTGCAATTCACAATTAACTCCATTAATAGCACCAATGGTATCATTGACGGTGTCTATAAAGTTGCAAATCGTCTGCATATAAATTAAACGAGGAGGACGTTGTTTTCGTGATGTTAACATATATCGAGAAGAGTAACGGCGAAAAGACTTCTCCCTGAGGTACTCCAGTGGTGAGGTCACACCTCTCGGAACTATGCTCCAGGGTTTATATACGTTGCTTTTTGCCTCTAAGGTACGTGTCATATCAAGCGATAGATGATAACGAGATGCCAATTGAACCGAGGATGCTTAGAAAGACATCGTAATCTACGGCGTTAAATGCACTGCTGAAGTCCAATAATATGAGGATTGTAAGCTTCCTATCTTCCATAGGCGATCGTATATCCTCTGTTACTTTCCGTTGTTCAGTAGTAGTACTGTGGAAAGGACGAAATACGGACTAATGTGGACTTGAAACTCATTGGCGTTTAAAAATATCGAAAGTTGCTAGGTAGTAGGTAAGTAGGATTTAAAAAGGTCGGAAATCAGAAGTAATTTTCCGAGAGTGAGAGAGATTAAAACTTACGTGCTGAGTCCGCGCCGTAGTAGGTACCGATGCCACTACTACCGACGCCCACATATATCCGCACAGAGGGTATTCAGATGTGGTGCCCTCCATCCTCCTCCCTCCTACATGGAAGGTACAAGTTATCATTTCGGGCGTCCACCACGCACAATTTTTGTAATACTAGCGCTCGCAGCGCTTTAGTCGCTTGGCAGGGGAGAGTTGGTAATAACGGGCATACGTATAGCATATAAGCAGATACATCGCCCTTCGTTTCCCCATTCGCCATTTTCCCAATTCACAGATCATTTGAAGCCGAGAGTTCCGAGGCAAAATTCCTCTTTTGTCGGGTTCAAAACTTAATGTGTCGCCCCACCCCGAAGGAAAGAGGCAAATTAATGGCTCCGATTTCTCATTATGGATTAGCTCTTATGCTATAAAAAAAACCTGGACAAGATTTTTTTTATTATTAAGTTAATTGCGCCTAACAAGAAAAAGCTCGCTCATGTAAATCTTTGCTATTTTGCCTTCGTATCAACTGAAAGATGCATTTTTTTTAAATTCAGTAGTTCTTTCAAAAAATTTACAAATTTGTTAAACTCATTCTCTTACATAATAAAATTGTACTATCATCATCATCATCATCATCATCGGACCACTCCATCGTACGCCAATGAACGCCAAGACGACCGATCTAATGGAGACTGTCTACACAAATATGCAAATCACGTTTCGGATGTGGTTTTAGTATATCTGTGCGAATCGAACATACAAACAAGTTGACAACAAATAAATCTATCTAATGCGACCGACATGATTCTGAATATGTTTACCGCGACACTCGTGAACCTGTTCCATTCAATTTATATGTATAAATTATAATATAAATAGAATGTATAAATAAATTATAGTCTGCTATTGTGTGCGCATCATGAAAAAACGTGCGAGAGTATTGTCGCATGTGATGTTTTTATGATACAGGGAACAGACGGAAAATTGTCTAGTGATGACTCCCGACGCCCGTGTACAAATGCAGATGCGTTATCCTCTTACACCCCATCCTCCCCGATGGTTCACCGGTAGGAATACAAGACTAGGAGACTAAAATATCTGGACAGAAAAAAAATCAGGGTTTTGGATTAGTCGAGACGAAAGTAAACATACTGCTATTTCTTTCCGACCGAGGTTTGCCTATGCTTTTATACTATCGTTTTCAATTATGTTTTGTCGGGCCACTAACTTTTCTCGGGACTCGGAACACACACATGTCGGGAGAAACACAATGTGGCAAGTCTAGTCACCAGCTACGAAAGCCTATAGCGTGAGCACTATTTTTAAATCGGTTTTAAGTGAACGAAAGTTACCTCCATGGTCATATCAGGCCAACTCGGGTGCAATGGCACTACCTCACCAATTACCCACTGGGGGACAGAGAGAACAAGGGCTTCGTCCCTGCATAACCAGTAGCCGGTGGCCCGTAGGAGGGGAGAAGGAAAGTAGGACAACGCATCAGCGTAGAAATGTATGTTCGGTAGTCATCAAGAGGTTCCGTTTCCTTGTTTGTCCACTTATGTAATGTAAAAACTACTAGGTATTACTAGTAAGTACTTGTAAGAGGTAGTGCCACACTGCATTGTAGTCAAATTGAGCCGGCTCAACCTAGGAGGTACCTCTCTCTTACACGATACCAGCGTCGAGTGACAGCTGTGCTGTCGCGTTTCGTGTGTAAGTATAAGGTGGCCGGATGGCGAAGGGAGGAGGAAGGAGGACAGCCAACTTGCATAACCTCTATTCATATGTCTAAGGGCGTTGGTAGTCATGAAAATAGCCCTATACTAGAAAAAATGGCGGAGCTGTCTCCCCCCCACAACGTGTCACAGTCCTTACCAATCGTAATGAACTCTTTGATTCTTTAGCTATCCTGTGGTACCTATAATCGAATTTTTCGTGGTGATGATAGATATACCTATAGCTACAACACGAAACTGTATCGCCCGATTTTGTTATCATTCGTTTGTTTAGATTGCGTCCCCGTGGAAGTAATTTTAAAGACGTTATTCACGTCATAGTGAATAATATTGTGGAAAAGTCGTCAAATTCAAATAAATGTACACCTATTTCAGTCTGAGGGGCCCTAAGGAGATAATCAAAGCTCTGCTGCAACCGTCAGCGCTGAAGCCCTTCACTATCCTGGCGCTGTACTTCTTCATCTACCAGTGGTGCGGCGTCAACATCATCACCTTCTACGCCGTAGAGGTGTTCGAGGTCAGTAACATCACAAGTTCCAGGTCATCACCACAATGGAATAAATTAATCATATTTAAGAGATATTGCTGTAGACGAATGGACCTGCCCCGGTGCGACCGGGGAGGCTTACACGAGACCGGCGTGAAGTGGAAGATGTGTAAGTATCCGGTGGCCCATGGAGGGAGGAGGAGGAAGGAGGGAAACGCATCTGTATAACCTCTATGCGAATATCAACGGGTCCGATGGCTTGTTTGCCCCCTTATACTATAATAAAGCAGTTTCCAATAATCCCAGTGACCTTTTATGCCGGGCCGATGCGCCTGCCATCCAACAATGAGGCTACAGACCAGTTTTACAGTGTCCTATTAAAATTTTTTTATAGTATAAGAGGCAAATCAACAATCGGAGCCATTTTCATGACTACCGACGCCTTATTTTTCATTTCATTTCAATTCTTAGCAGCCCTCGGGATTGAGTTGACATGTCATATTTGACATGCGAATAGGCATATTTTCTGATGAAATCTTCTCCGCCAGGATTCAGGCGCGTCTCTGAACAAGTACTGGCTAACCATCTCCATGGGAGTGCTGCGCGTGGTCTTCACGGTGGTGGGATGTGTCCTGTGCCGCCGCTGTGGACGTAGACCGCTGACCTTCGTCTCTGGTAAGCGTGGGTTCTTAGATTTGAATTTGACCGCATCAGATGCGTATTCTTCATCAATTTCAATGCATTGGAGCCACAGCACATATGCTACATTTATCATCAGTGATTTTGCTGCTGCTAAAAGTAACGTGCCTCGCCCTTAACCGACATCAGTAGATATGTCAAGATCATGCGTTTTTATCTAGAAGTAAACTGTGGCTTCGGCACAAGGTTCAATCTACAAGATCTACATAGGTCGAGTATTCTCTTATTTCAGAAACGTGTTTGCTTATAAAGAACGTACTCAGATAAAACTTATTTGGTACAGTCTGGAGGCAGGGGTCTTAAGAATGAGGATACCTTCAGTAATTTGGTTCTTTAAAGATAAATAATTAATATTTAAAGTTCTTAAATGGTGGCCCATGGAGGTGGGATGAGAAGGGAGAGCAGCGCATCTGTATAACCTCTATGTGGTTGTCTATGGGCGTCGGTAGTCATGAAAATGGCTCAACTGCTCGTCGCCACGTTCTGGACTCTGGAAGGCCTAGAGAAGAGGATTCCAGATCTTAGGTTCTTAGGATCTATAATTCGGCACTTTAAACTTCTTTAAAGTATGATGTGATAGAAAAAGAAAAGAAAACGCAAAAACTTTTCTAAACTTCTATATATGTGATTTCAAGAAAACCTTATTTTCCTTAATTTCAGCCATAGGCTGCGGTTCCACCATGATCACTCTCGCCGTGTACATGTACTTCGTCCAGAGCTGGAAGGCCCAAAACCTGTCTCCAGTCCACTCCTGGATCCCCGTGGCCAGCATATACCTCTTCACCATATTCTGTACCCTCGGCTACCTCATAGTACCCTGGGTCATGATCGGCGAGGTCTATCCCACGCAGGTAACCTAGTTTTTGTGTTAATGTGTGAGTGTACGTGGGTGCGTGCGTGCGTATGTGTGTGTATCTTTTCCGAGAACTATTGACAGCGATTGTCTAAGACAATTCAATATTTCTTATCTGTCTGTATATTTTTCAGAAGTACAAAAAAAGTATCTTCATAATTATAATATTAACGTTCATATTTTTTTTCTAACAAGCATTTAGAGGATAATAATGATCAGTTTGTCAGTTACATCTCCAGCTAGTCCATCCCATGTGACTCGTATTTAGGAGCACACATTTGTAAGTGTGTACTCTTAAATAAAGGTCATTGTTAGTTATAGGTTTTTCAAAGTCATCGTCACTTTCCCATACTACGTAGCATGTTGCTGACGCGTCGTCATCTCTCCCCAGGTGCGCGGTATCGTGGGCGGCATGACGACGTGCGCGGCGCACTTGTCCGTCTTCATGGTGGTGAAGACGTTCCCCTACGTGAAGGCGGCGCTACAGGACTACGGCGCATTCGGGCTGTACGGCTGCGTGTCCATACTGGGTGAGTATAGGGGGCGGACGAGCGAGCGGAGCCCGAACTACCCAGGCCTTATATAACTATTGTGCACTTGCGTGGCCTTCCTTTACTCCTCCGTATGGGCCACCGGAAACTCATAAACCAAACGCAACGCGACAGCGTACCTGTTACGTATCGCGTGAGCCAGAGGTACCTCTAGTGCCGGCCCAATTCGGCTGCCATGCAGCACGGCTCTGCCCTTACCATGTAGTAGGTAAGAGGTAGTATGGCCTTAGCTTCTCGTTCCCGCCGCTACTACTCCTCAGGATCCGCAGCGGCAACCTCTATGACCCTCTGATATCAGCTCTGGGAGGCTTTTTTATGGTACTGGGGCGCAAATGATCAGTCGGAGCTATTTTCACGCCCTACCGGCGCCCATAGACATCCACATAGAGGCTACATATGCGCTGCCCTCCTTTCTCATCCCAGCTCCATGGGCCACCGGCTACTTACACACCGCACGAAACGCGACAGTACAGCTATCACTTTACACCGTTCCCGTGTAAGCGAGAGGTACCTCCGCGATCGTGCCGGCCCAATTCCGCTGCAAGCATGCATTGTGGCCTGAAAAAAATGCATAATAAATATGGACGTCGGTATAATTGCATAATTTGTTTACAAATATAATGGTCCTTTGTGAATCAGGGCTACCGCACGCGCGCGTTTTAATAATTAAGTATATTGAAAAAATAGAAAGATTATAAGAATTATATTTATGAATAACTTTGACAACGCCATACTGAATCGACAGGTAGCGGTGTGTTGAAAATTACAAAAAAAATGTTTTTCATTGCCTTGCACCCTTTTTCCTCAAGATTAAGTAGTAAATTGTTTTCCGAGATTTAGCGTTTTTTAATATATATTCAGTAACCAAGAGTTCAAACAAGGAAAAAAAATATAAATACTTTCATAAAACTTGCACATATTTAATTTTAATAAAGCTTATTATGAAGTTTCCGCAAGGCTGTGTTTTGTCTCCCACACTCTTTCTTCTGCATATTAATGACATGCTGCAAACCAGCGGCATTCATTGCTATGCGGATGACAGTACTGGTGATGCAATATACACTGGCCGCGCCAATATTTCCCGGGAATACGTCACCGAGTATCGGAACAAACTTGTGTCTGAAGTCGAATCTCTGTTAGACAAAGTCTCGGAATGGGGACGACTTAATTTAGTCCAATTTAACCCCACTAAGACACAAGTTTGCGCGTTTACCACTAAAAAAACCCCATTCGACGTGTATCCTCGTTTTCAGAATACTCCCCTAATAGCCTCAGCTAATATCGGTATACTTGGTGTCGACATATCGAGTAACGTTCAGTTCCGCGGTCACTTGGAAGCGAAGGCTAAATTAGCCTCTAAAAAGCTGGGTGTTCTCAGCAGGGCGAAGCAGTACTTCATGCCAGCGCATGTGCTACAACTATACAAAGCACAGGTACGACCGCACATGGAGTACTGCTCTCACCTTTGGGCTGGAGCCCCTCAATATCAACTTGCTCCATTTGACCGCATCCAACGTAGAGCGACTCGAATCGTTGATGATCAATATGTATCCGATCGGCTTGATTCTCTGGCGTTACGGAGAGATGTAGGCTCGCTCTGCATTTTCTACCGTATTTACAACGGGGGGTGTTCCGAGGAGTTGTTTGGATTAATACCCGCAGCGAAGTTCCACTTTAGGACATCCCGGCAGAACTCCAAGTTCCACCGCCACCACCTAGATGTCCCAAAGTATACAACTGTGCGATTCAGGCGCAATTTCTTACCACGCACAACATCACTTTGGAACGAGCTGCCACAGTCGGTATTTCCGAACCTATACGACCTGGGGTCCTTCAAGAAAAGAGCTTACTCACACTTAAAAGGCCGGCAACGCGCCTGCAAAGCCTCGAGTTTTGCAGATGTCTATGGGCGGCGGTAGTCATCTACCAACTGCTCGTTTGCCCCTTATCCTATAAAAAAAAAAAAAAAAAAAAAAGTTTACATATTTTTACATTTATTAGACATTATTAATCATATGTATTTATTTAAAATATAAAATGTGTGGTTATTTCGTAAGTAATGAAATATTTATTACTTAAGTTATTACTGACTGCTCGTTTTCCCCCCTATACCATAAAAAAAAACATGTCACAGGAACAACCCAGCGCCTTCTTCCGCTGATTTCGCTTTTTTCTCGGTTGAAACTGCTACTGTGGGCAATATTATTACAATTGCCATAATAGTTCATGGGACTAGCAATGACTTTTCTGTCTTCCGGGTTTAGGGAGACTAAAGGGGACATACCCCCTTCCCCTCTTCTCCCGCTACAGGTGGGAAGAGATGCCCCGGATATATTTGTAGGCGTAACCTATTTACGTCAGTTTACGTTATTTCGATGACGCGCTTACACTTGCCATGCTGCGTGTATGTAGCCGGACGACCGGGGAGGTACCTCTCGCTTACGCGACACCGGCGTAAAGTGACAGCTGTGATGTTGCGTTTCGGGTGGTGTGTACGGAGCCGGTTGCCCATGGAGAGGGCAGGTGGAATGACCCTGCATGTCTTATACCTACTATAAAAAAATATCTTCTCTGCGAACAGAACCTATCACTATTAAGTTCTTGTAGGTAAATATAGCGTAGGGTATTCTCTTTTAAATAGTAGTGATATTCCCATCTGTTAGTAATCTGTGATAATAGCTGCGTTCCAAAATTAACTGTCAGTACTGATCCCTTGTCAAAATTCTATCCCCAGGATGGATTTGACAGCTGTAAAAGTTCTGTGCAATATTCGCAGTGATTTTTGGAACGTACTCAATATTCTACCGTTTTTAATCTTCAAATATGCGTCAATTTATTACAGGTATGGTATTCTTCTACATCTACCTACCAGAGACAAAAGGAAGGACCTTGCAGGAGATAGAAGACTACTTCTGTGGCAGGACAAAGACCCTGAAAAAGCAAAGCATTTCGCAAGCACCTTGAGTGTACAGTTATTAGTTGTGTAGACAAATTTGATATTTATGTTTCTTGTTACAAAAACGTGTGTACGCGCGGTATAAGTTGAACTTCGAAAATTGATCTGGAGAAGAGGTTGACCATAGACCATTAGAATGTTTTTTAGTTTTTTCAGAGAGAGAAATTTGCCTAATATTATTTGTTAAATTTGTCGATCACTTAGTACTGTATGTAATTTTGATAATTAATTTACCATGAACCTGAAATCATTATTTATATTAACAATTTAATTCATAAAATAGTATGTTACGCATGGAGGGCAAGTTTGTAAGAAACAAAAAAAAACTTAGATCACAAGTGTCGGCCGAAGCGAAGCTGAGATCAACAACTATGTGATCTGAAGTTGTAACTTTACTGACCGAGGTGCGTTACATACATTTTTTTGTTCGTAGGCGTAAAACGTAACGTACGAAAGTTCCATTTAGCGTAGCGGGATGGAAGTTGACGTTTGCCGCCAGGAATTATATTATTATTTTTACGTAAATTATATTTTGTTTATGAAATTTAAAAATAAAAGAAGGGTTTTTTAAGATTCCATGTGTAATTATAATCACTTCGATCCAAACAAAACGATTGTAATTTAATCACGTTGAAATAAAGTGTCTGTTACACTATACGATATGTCGGAATCGATTTTTAAAACTTTTACAAATAAAGTGCCTTATGATATGACTGTATTTGTGATTTTGAAATAAAAATCAAATGTTATTTTTTGTGAAGGTTTTGTCCGTTAAAATTGGTTCATCTAAAACAGTAATATTCAAGAGCTTTTCGTTTTTGCTTCTTATTTATTCATCTACCATAAGTTAATAGAAGTTCCTATGCATGAGAATATGAGATTTAAAATGTATAAAAAGTTGTATTTATTGTTAGAAAAGGTATTATAATTTTATTTATATCAAATATTTATTAAGATTATTTAAATTTTATGTAAATAGATTAGTGCCATGTATATTTTTATGATATTTTTTAAGTAGAATTTGATTTTCGTTATTGAAGTATGTGAATAGGGAACAAAAACAATTACTTATGATGATTTTACCTATTTATTTATACGGTGATTAAGGCAGTTACATTTTGAATAGTTCATTACACCTGCCAAATGAAAATTTAAAGTAATATTTATGGTGTAGTTGCTGGGGAAGTCCAAGCAAGAATGGGTTACCCACATTTACGTGGTGTGTATTTTGATGATAACAATTTTGATGGTTGTGCCTTAAATGCATTTTGAGTCTTTTATATAAGGAAGAGTGAATGTGATGTTTACCTAAAAGAGCTTAATTAATACTTAGTGAGTTATATGATCTACAAAAATACATAATAATTATTATTAGCTACCCCTTGCTTGTGTAATATATTTTTGCTAGCAAACTCATAACATGTGTAACATATCTTGATACACAATTGATTCATTTCTTAATATTATTTATATTTATTATTGTTTTTGAAAAAATAAAATTTATTTTTGTTTAGTTATCAAATAAATGTGTCATAATATAGTAGCTTAGAAAAGTACGAAAATTTAAAAACCACTGGTACAAAAATCTGTGTAAAAATTATTGTCTTAAATGTAAGAAATAGAATTTCTCAATTTGCCTTTTAGCTTAATTAAAACTACCCATTAGTATAATAAATTTAAATACGATTTGTTGTGACATGAACCTCACTAGTAGCATATTACTTTTTATTTATTATTCTGTACGTCATGTCACAAAAGCACTTGATGTTATTATCTACTGAGTTCTGCCCATAAGTAGCTATACCTTTAAATAGAATAGAAATGCTATTAAAACTATACAAAAAATTAAAAAGAATATTTGTTTTTTCCACTGGACATTATAAGATCCACATTTTCGACATGAGCCTTACTAAGGGAGACTCTAATGCTAGTTGAGATTCTATAGCTAGCTTCTAATAGTAACCAGATACAACTAAAACCATGTACCTACATCGTTTATTATTTAAAGCTTGCAAACAAAGATAACTTCATCAAAATTTCGTTCGTTTTTATTGTGCACAGACACAGGTTAAAATCATAACACCCCTACCCCTTTATTAATAAACATAGAATAACTTTATTCTGGCATTAACCTAGTAATAAACTGACATCTGTCAAATTCCATACTTTTTATGTGTTTTAAATTATGGAATTTGACTGAGATGTCAGTTTATTACTAGGTTATTGCTTGACTAAACTTATTCTATGTTCATTAATAAAGGGGCTAGTATTTTGTTGAGGTTTAAAATTAAAATACATTTTTAATACAAAACTTAAAACAAAATTGTGGTGAATCGATTATTTATTATACATATACGATATGTCGTATCGCTGAATGTAAATAGCTCAAACATTTTTATAACATTCACAGAAAGGCAGGTATGGAAATTGCCATTAATATATCTTTCTAATGTTTATATTTTTTGAACTCTTACCGATGAGACTCAGCGCCGGAGCCCGTAAGGCTTAAGAGCCTTAAGATCATTTTTGGATCCTTAAAAGGGCCCCTTGTCAACCTCAAGGTCTCCAAGTTCTGGGCCTCGCCAGAGCTTAATCCGGCGCTGACGAGACTTAGTTACGTACAGTGGTGCCAATATGAAGTTTACAATATTATGTTTGAAATATATACTTTCGTGTATATTATAGTACAATAACTTATTTAAAGCATTTGTGATAGTCTTAGTCGTATTGACTCAAAAAGAATTGTTGATGATGTAGTTAATAAAAAATATTAATAATCGTTGTTTCAATGCTTTTATCAATTTGAAGACGTAGCAAACACTTTGCCCAGTATAATATTATGTTTTTTAAGTTGAAAATGAATACAAATCGGCTAGTTATGTGATTTGAAAATAGGGTTGCCAATTCCTCCGGAAAAAAAGGAATTAGATTTCAAAATCTCCCGGCCCAGAAAGGCAGGTAAAATCACCCTGACTGGCTAGTGCGGGCGGCGTGCAACCCATCTCATAATGTCAGAAATTATTTTAACCTCTCTTAGTTAAGATACTATTTTATTGACCTTCCGACCACTGTTAATGACATTATAGAAGTTTTAAATATATATTTATATATATATCAGATACAATGCTTTTTTTTGATCCTCACGGATGTCTGATCAACGGAGTTGGCTACCCCATTTGAAAAAAACCGACTATATAAAACTGCCTTACTTTCTGGTTTAATTCCTTTGGTGTAACAAGTCTGTAGGTACTAGCCTTTTCCATAATTTCTGGCCAGGCATGATTCCAATTGACAATTGACAAGCGTCTCAAGGCACAAGGCAAGGCAGGGGTTTAGACGGTATTGCACTAAGGGTTGAGTCCGCCATGCCTAGGAGCCACCTGAGTTCCTAGGTATCATACGTAAATGTATTTACCATGCGTTAACAAGAAAGGCGCGAAACCACTCCGGCCTCCACAGCTATACTCAAAATACTAAACGTACCTTTGAGATAAATTTATTTCGCTAAAACCACGTAGCAGTGCTAGTTTATTACAAATTGTAAGCCGCAGCCCTGTCTTAATGCCTGATGTTAGCTATACCCAGAGTAGAAAAGAAAAAATCCACGTTGTTGGCCGAGAACCAGTCGAGTACGTTTGTAAACATGAAAGTGATTGCGGTCATATTATGTGTGCATTTCCTTATATTTACATTGTGTTATTCGTCTAATATAAAGAATTATTTTAAGAAAGGTGAGAAATGTTGATTGGTATTTAGCATATATGTATACAAGAGTGAAATGATTGCTGTGTAGTATATCAAAAATAAATTTTAATTCTCTGCCATTGTAAGGTCCCTAGCAACGCATTATTCGCCTTACCGATATATTTTTTCTAGTAATTCTACAGTCATGTGAAAAATATCATTAGAAAGGGTAAAACATAGAAAAGTTTGTAAAGGCATTCGAAGACCCCTATAAGCCCATTATTTTTTAAATTATGATCAAAAATTAGATT
>LUGF01009717.1:230645-250358 GCA_001625245.1 Calycopis cecrops
GATTTATTATATGTATAGAAGATAGGATTTATTTTTTTCTACGTATTTTTCCAGGATAAAAAGTATCCCATTTTATGCCCAGGATAATAAGGTATAATTATACCAAGTTTCATCGAATTGATTTCAGAGATAAATCAAACTGAAAACTTTAAAGGCGTATATGATGGACTGTCTCGTGACATGCTCTTGAAGATTTTAAAAAACATGCAGAAGAATACGAATGCCGCTACCCAGCAGGTGTTTACTGCTGAGTTCATCAACAATAAATTTACAAGACCTTTTATTTATCCTAATAAAAACAGCTATTACCTATTCCATTTAGAAACGTGAAATGCTTCGAAGCCAGATCCAGAAACCAAACACTAAAAGAAGCCTTAGCAATGCTTTTCAACAAACACATTAAATTCCAATTGAGTTTTTTTTTATGATAAAAATGTATTATTTCAGTTCACATTTCCCATCAGTGAGTATTCCAAAAATCACTACCAGTACTGCTCAGTACGTTTAAGTTGTACCGAGTGACAACTGAACAGTAATAAAAGTAAACTTCGGAAGCAGTGTTGTCAATGTCAGTTGTTACTGACGACGATAGTCGAAATGTCAAATTAGCTGTCACTTGCCACAGTAAAAGCAAAAAATATAGAGCAGGTTTCTTACGGATTGCAGTTTATTACTTGTGCTGCGCTTTTAATATTGCGTTTGGACTTTGGAGTGTTCACGTTTCAGTTTTCAGTTGTTTGTTACAGTTGAGTCACGGCTGGTGTGTTACAGTTTATTGATTATTCGTAAATTTCAATATCAGGGCTACCTAAGGCCATATGATATAACTTTCTATCAAAAATATAATACAATACGTTTATAAAATGTATTAATTAATTCAGTTACTATAGTAAAACAATATTTTTAACTGTTTTTGTAATAGGTAAAATTTATTTTTGTGTTGATGATAAAAGATGTGTTGATTGCTGAATGCAGAATTTGTTGCCTAATTTTATTAGGGTACCATTAACTATCTACTTTGTAGGATGCGCTTTATCGATTGAGCAGAAGTTTTTCAAAAGTAAAATGAACTATTTTAATAATTGATACCAATAATGTAGCAGTGATATAAATAATGTAGTATGTAATGATTTAAAATAAAAATTTGTAGTGTAGTTATCTTTCGATAATATCAATATTGAATAGCTATAGAACATTCTCTTGGACAAGCCTCTGTTATAAAATGTTAAAAATTCCCCTGATTGTATTAATAATGTCATATTCATAATTTTGTTTTGTTTTGCATATTAATATTTTATTTATGGCCTTGGTAACCATCAAATAAACCATTTACTAAAAACTTTAAAGTTAAATTAATTAGTAATGAATTTATAAAACTACTTTATTTTAGAACAAGTATAAATTATATTACATATATGCCATGGGCTGCAAATCTTCTGAAACATCAACAAAATAAACCACAACAAAATCTGATGTGTCATGTAGTTATTTGAAATTGTGGCAATCAACGGAATAAAATATAAAATAAGTTTGTTATATGCAAGGAAATTATAATATATTATGTTTTTAGTTTCATATGAAATAAAAAAATGAAGAGAATGCAAGGCCGCTCAAGTAGCAAGGCTCTTGGTATTGTATTGGCTTATTTTCTTATAACCCAGCTGTCTGGAGCCACTATATTCATATTCTGGGGCATGGAAATATTACAGGTTGGGTATATTTAAATATGTTATTTTGTTTTGGGATTTAATGTCAAAATTGTACAGTCCTTGAGATGAATTTAATGTAGGGTCTATCTATATATTGAATTGAATTTAATGTAGGGTCTATCTATATATCTATATATTGAATAATAATTCTTCTTCCTTAAGAACATCATCATTTTACCAATTTGCTATGAAGTTGTCAATAATTATCGGAATCAACTTATAGTAAAATAAATCGAAATTGAATAATGTATCCAATTTTTTTGGTTGTACATGCAAATTTTATTGTTACAAGCAGAAGATTGGATATTTTATTTAAACATTGTATTGTGTCACAAATGATGCTATGCTGAACAACAGCTTGTGGGCGTTTACTCTTTAAAAAACAAAACAAGGCCCACAATGCGGTAAAAAGAATCACAGTAATATTGTGTGGAACAGTTATATGAAGCGTAATATGCTTACAATGCTATGGCTCTTAAAAGTATACCTCACACTTCAAAATCAGTTCATTCTTAGGTAGTTAACTTCAATCACATGTTTGGAGCTGATATACTCTGCTTTTTTATGATTTATAATCAATTACTTTTTCTAATAGAGATCCAAATCATCCATGGATCCTCACGTTGGGAATATTACCCACATGATAACAAACATTGTATCTGGATTATTCACGTCTACGCTGATTTTTAAATTCGGACGGAGACAATTAGCGCTGGTATCAGGTAATCAAATGCCTTATTTAAATATGAATGAGCACAAACAATATCAAGTTGTTTCCTTAGAAAAACTATGAATGTGGCATCTCTTCTGTATCTGTACTAAATGTGATAGTTTCACTTCTGTAGTCGCAGCTGAGCTTTGGAATGCACTTCTGTATACAATAATGTGTCAATTTTCTTTGTTTAAACTATTGTAATTGTAAGGTCACATTTAAATTGTAAAACAATATTTTCCTTTTTAATTTTGAATTTAACACAATTTTAATTAATTAAATTATAATAGTAGTAGTAATAGCAATAATAATATATAATAAATAAATAGTAATAGCAAATAAAAAAACAATAAAAACATTGATTAAATGTTACCAAGCTCTTTTGAATGTGATCTTACCTCTAACCAAGTACTTAGCTCTATAATTATGTTGTATTATTTACGAGATGGCGTAATCATAATGTTTGCAATGGAGGCATTATGTAATTTTTCTCGTTTCAAAGTCACATATGGCTCAAAATGTTGGGATGCTTGTATGGTTAAAACAAACTTCTATCCACCCGTGTAAGATAAGGGTAGGATTAGGAGTTACGCTCTTAAAAGGGATGGGCCTCCAATCCCCTAACCTTAGACAGGGCCGCAGTATTTTGCCCTCTTGCCACCCTATGGTTACGCCACTGTAACTCTCCTCTGCTGTCTGCTCTTCACCTTAGCTCTTGAGAACTGCTCTTCTGATGTTGCCTGAATTGTTATAATTTTTGTACTTGTGTATATTTCTGTTTTGTATGGTAAATAAATGTTTTTTATTATAAAGTGTTATTTTTTTATGACATAGATTGACAAATAAGCAATATGAGTATATTGCCGACTACCATTTACATCCGCACTGTTAATAGTGACTTGCCCTCGTCCATCTCATCTCTCTTTTCAAACACACGAAACGCGACGGCATAGCTATCACTTTACGATGGTATCTTGTAAGTGAGAGGTACCTCTCCGGTCATGCCGACCTAGTTCGGCTGCGATGCGGCAATGGCAATATCTATTATTAATAGTTGTTGTGTTTCAATTAAAATAATATCTATTTTCAGGTGTAGGTGTTGGCATAATTTGCATTTGCGTTGGTGTATATATACACCATGAACAAAACTATAATCTAATACCGCAAATTTGCTATGTTGCATACATAATATTTGCTACGATTGGGCACTACACTTTACCTGTCCTGATTATGTTTGAGTTATATCCATTGCAAGTAAGACATCTGAAGTAATAATATTAATTAATAATTGTAAACAGAAACAACAGCATATAGGTACAGTGTGTAACAAAAGCCCCGTTATTGCCGCCAAATTCATGTTCAGATAAATATTCAATTCTAAAAATGCATCTCACTCATAATATAACTGTGCAATTAAAAAAAATATGGACCGAAAAAATGTTCTATACCCCTGAACATCCGCAAAATGGCGCTGCCCGCCGTTGACAAAGTGCCGCCGACGTTTGTGATAGGTCTGCGTCCTGCGATGCACGTCCTACATTAATGGTCATGAACTAGTCCGTGAGAATCAGCTGTTTCGTGATAGTACAGAAGTGAGCGAAATGTTAAACATTTTTTGTTATGTCGATATTACTCTTATGTTTTTTTATTTATAGCTAGTAATTAGCGACAACCTAGATTTTGATTAATAATAAGTACCTATTTAATATGTGAACATGTTTACAAGGAATAGGTAGTAGTTACACACTGTATATATGTATATTGAAAATAGTACCTAACTATATAACTATATAGAAAAAAATATTTCTTAAAATTAAGTTTGTTAAAACAAGAAATAATTTACATTTTTTTACTGAGACTCAGACATCATTATTATTACTGAGAAAGTCGCTGCAGTAAAAGCAGATTTTCAAAGCTTAGGGTCAATTCACACCAAAAGCGCGGCGAAGCGAAGCGCAGTTTATGTGTCATATGAATTTCAACTTTATAATAATTACTATAATACTTATTATCGCATGAGAAACTCGAACGAGTCTCGCGGATTCCCGCGACTGCGCGAGACTTCGCTGGAATCCGCGCGGAAGTCGCGAGAATGCGATAATAAGTACTACAGCAATGAAAATAAAGTTTAAATTTATATGACACTGAAAGTGCGCTCCGTTTCGCTGCGCTTCGCCGCGCTTGTGGTGTGAATTGAGCCTTAATGTTACAACGCACAACTACAAGACCTCCGCATGTATAATGTATAAATGCTACGCTGAACGATATTAGCGTCACAAACTACAAACTACGTATTACAACTCGAATAGCGGGCGTCGCAAGTGCATAGCGGACGTTCTAAGTACGTAGCGGGCGTTCTAAGTGCGTAGTATGCGTTCTAAGGGCATAGCGGGCGTTTTAAGTGCGTAGCGGGCGTTCTAGTGCCTTGAGGGACTTCTAGGTGGGTAGGGAGCATTTTATGCATAAAGTGGGGGTTCTAAATGCAAAGCGTTCGAATCAAGTTAAAATATAGAATGTATGGAATATCGCGTAAGGTGGATTCATAGCTGTTGGATAGGCAAATGCTTAGGTACCAGCTGTAGATTTCAATATTTTATTACTTAATATATGGAATTAAAATCCTCAGCACTAAATATAATTTGTGATGTGTGTGTGTGTGTAAGCTGTGGCTCTATTTCCGATAATAAGTAACAAAATTAATAATCCTTATCATTTCTTTATGTATTATAAAGCTAAAGGTGTTTTTCTCTCGTTTATAGGGTTCGAGGTCAAACCAAGCTATTTAAAAATCTGTGTATGTAGGTAGTAGTAAATTGTTATTTAAATTAAGTCTTCCTTTAGTAAAATCTATCTGCCAATTTTTTTAAATGCCGTGGTCAACTTTGATATATGGTTGTAAGTAATACAAATATCGCAATTATTATCGAATTTGTTTACCGTATTTTATAATAATTTAGTATTTAGGTAACTTTCCTTTATCCTACTAATATTATAAATGCGAAAGTTTGTAAAGAATGTTTGTTACTCTTTCACACAAAAACTACTGAACGGATTTTCATGAAACTTTACAGTAATATAGCTTTCATATCAGAATAACATAATAAGTTTGAATAATTTTTGAAGTCCGAAATCCACGCGGGCGAAGCCGCGGGCGGAAGCTAGTACTTTATATGATCGAGTTTGGGGTTTGTTTTATTTATATAATACATAGGTACACAAGGCAATTATTAATAACTAAATATGTAATCATGGATTACAATAAAATATATTACGCAATTACAGGTGGGTATAAAATGTACGGTATATTATTTAAGTTAAATTGTATATTTCAATGCGTTACAATTTTTCAGATCCGTGGACTACTTGGCGGCATTTCCATGTCTAACATATGTTTTCTAGTGTTTGCCGTCAACATATGCTACCCCCATGCTCGTGACTTGCTCGGATTCAGTAACACCATCACCTCATTTGGCGTCTGCTCGCTATTAGGTAAAAACCATACATATTTTATTTCTAGATACAATGATAGCACCATAAGTATTATGCCTAATGTTTACGATCTAAAACTAAAAAATAAATATCTACACACCAATTATTGTCCAGTGGCGTAGCACGCTCTTACTTGTATCACTACATAGTATAAAATTAAGTCGCTTTCCGTCGTCTGTGTGTCTGTACGCTTACATCTTTAAAATTACACAACCAATTTTGATGGGGGTTTTTAATAGATGAGTAATTCGAGAGGAAGGTTTATGTATAATAACTTCATTTTTTTAGTCCGAATACAGAGCCGCGGGCGAAAGCAAGTTATGAATAATCTTATATTTGTAATAATTTAACGCAAAACTACTGGAGCTAGCGAGTACCTGTTCTTTAAGCATATTTTAGCATTCTATTATCACTGATTCGTGGTCATAGGTAGACATATTTCAACGAACCTCAAGCCCACCGATCTCCTGCTTTTCGCACAGGTTATATTTCATAGAATTATCAAAAGTTATTTTATTCTACAGACAAAAGTTTAAGGTAACTAAACCCACTGATTATGCATTGTTTATTTTGACAAAGGTTGCATCTACTTGTACTTCTGCCTGCCAGAGACTAAAGGCTTGACGCTGGAGGAGATCGAAAGATATTACAATGACATGTACCCATCTATGACGTCACAGAGGAAGATTATAACCCCGCATACTATCGGCAGAAACTCACTTAAATCTTTGAAGAAAGACAGGGCGAGTGGAATCTCTGGCACGAATCCGAATTAAAAAGTTTTGGCTATTCTTTGCTATATAAGTACACTTTGCTTTTTTAAAGCCTGAATTAAAATACTTAACTTCTTTATGTGATATTCTTAATCGATGGTTCTTAAGAGGATTGCTAAAATATTGATTTTGTGTTTTTTAAGTAGGTAGGTACTTCTTTATTTGTTAGATGCTTTCCTACGTAGATAGGTAGGTACTTTGAGTTCATAATGTCGCAAGTGACTATACCTTGCTTCCAAGTACCTACTATTAATTATGTTTTGAGTTGAACATTTTATTGTCAAGTCGCTTTTGGATTTGGAGCCTAAAAGAAATGTATTTGGAAGATGATCATTCAGAAATATTTTTTTCATCCTATCACTTTCAACTACTTTCAATATTAAATTATGCTACCTATTAATGTTACTTAACTACTGAACTTATTTATTATATTTTATATTATTTATGCTATTATAAATTTGCTATATTATCGATATTTGGCCGCATATCTTAGGTTGATATTGATATTTTTATAAATATCGATACCTATATCCAATATTGAAATATTTTATCTCACATGCATGATGCAACATCCCTAACTAAGAGCTTATACAGGCTGTACCTAAATACAATTTTATAATTATAGCGTTTTATGTTTTCCATATTTATTTATTTAGTTCATAATATTCGTGTATTAAATATACTATTTTATTTTTTCTTGCTACTTGCTTTTAAAATAGATTTGCGTTTTTTAAATATTTATAAGGTTGTTTTTAACTAAGTATATGTTTAAGTCTACTCTGCCTAAACTTATTCTCCCTTATGAATAAAAAAAACATTATTTATTTTGTGATAAATAATTAAATAAATAAACTTTATTCAAGCATTAACCTAGTAATAAACTGACATGTCAAGTTCCTTAGACACTTAAAAAGTATGGAATTTGACAAATGTCAGTTTATTACTAGGTTAATGCTTGAATAAAGTTATTCTCTGCTTATTATTAAGGGAGATTCAGTTTTCCTGTTCATGTTGACAGTCAGTAGGTGTTGATCTTTTACAACAATTGGATATAACTGCTTATTATTATTGTATGCCCTAGTTAAACAAGTCTTTAGATCATATCTATGACACTGATCTATAAACCTATATCACTGGGACTCACTATCTTATGAATAGGCGATATGTATTGTGTGTAACTTTGATAAAATACGTATTTCTCCATAGTTAGTCACTTGTATATCTCTATACCTTTTTAAAATATTAAAAAGTAAAGTTGAAGTAGATTAGTAATAGAATAATAGGCTTTTGAAATTTATACTTAACTACACTTTGTCCACACTATCTACTCTCGTTATACTATTATAAGACTTAAAGACTATGAATCAGTAAAATGTTATGCTAGCGTTAATCTCTAGAACAATTTGCTATTCTAATATATCAGGCACAGATAATCATAGACTAAATAAAAAGTTATTAATTCTATGCAGATAATGTTTGTAGTCTTGAGGTTTTGTTTGTTTTGTAGGTTTGTAAACACAATTGCTTGATATTATATCCGATATAATAAAAATAATTTTAAGTATTAGCAACTTTCTGTCAGTAGATAAGTCGGGCAATGATAGTATCATAATATTATGACGATTAATATTTAAAATGTAAAAGAAAGTTTTATTGTCTACAAACTTGTACATATATTATACCTACCTTATGTCTATATACTACGTGTTAGTAAGGTATTCATTTATTTGAAAATACCTAGTATAAAGTTTTATTCTCATTAAATTGTTCCTAAATATTTAGGCTCATTCCTATTTCTATTTTTTGGCTTGTTGTAAATTTCCGTCAAAATTCCGTCTTGTATACGATTTGTAAGTACTTTATATTATTTGTAAATGCGTAGTTATTTTTATTACCTAACAAGTTTCGTTAAATTTGATTAATAGGTATGATAGTTACTACAGTATTTTGGCCCTTATAGGTCATTTTGCTTTGTTACGAAATTAATACGTATATAGATAAATTTATTTTTATATTAACTGTTTAAACTTATGGAGAAGTTAGTAAGGAGTTCCTCCTTCATTATCATGGTCGTACTCCACCCTCATTCGTGTGTTGCAAACTATTTATTTAATTAATTAAATTTTATTATATTAATTAATTAAAAAACAGGCTGCCGTATGGAATGTTTTCTGACGCAGACTTACACAAGTGATTTAAATAAGTTTTTTTTATGGTATAGGGGGGCAAACGAGCAGTTGTAGCCATTTTCATGACTACCAGCGCCCATAGACATCTGCATAGAGACTATACAGATGCGCCTCGCCCCTTTTCTCCTCCCACCTCCATGGGCCACCGGCTACTTACACACCGCACGAAACGCGACAGCAAAGCTGTCACATCACGCCGGTCTCGTGTAAGCTAGAGGTACCTCCACGGTCGTGCCGGCCCAATTCGGCTGCATGCAAGCATACAGTGGGGCACTACCTCTTACTAAATAAGTATTACAGTATTTCTTAAATCCAAATCAATAGTAAAAACAGTATATATCAGTAACAAATAATACCTAAAAACAAAAGAGGATAGGCAAATGGCGGCTTTACGAAGTCTCTTTGTCTATGGTCTATACCTAACTACAAGAGTCTTATATTATCAGTTAATCTGTTATCTGTGTAATGTCCTTGTGTAATTTTTGGCTACTAAACTGTGTTGCTTGATGCTCTAGTTTAATGATGAGAAGTGGGTGGAACCTGATCATTATGAATTGCTAAACGACTGAAGGATTACAGGGATAGAAAATAAAACGTGTAAATATCGGAAGGGACAAGGTATCAATCAGTTTAGCACACCTGGTGGTGGAGTTGTGAATCTAATGATGAAGTGGATAGTAATAGATAGATTGGACGAGGCATAGACAAGTCGTCAGGATTTTGACAAATTGTTATTTTTGACAGAAAGATATTCTCTTTGGTCAATCGTCTGTTGTCTATTGGTTAAGTTTTGTAATTTGTTTTTAGTATTTTTTTATATTTTAAGAAAATTATAATATAGGTATATATATTCTATGTACGTGAAAATAAATCTGTGGTTAGACAACTTTATATCTAACTTAATGTAACTGTTTTTCTGAATAATCAAATAGGCTTACACATACGTGTTTATTAAAACTATGACGTCATTCGATAAAAATAATATAATATTATTGTTAAGTAAAACATTGTAATCTTTCAAAATAAATACAGTAATTAGTCTTGTGAGTGTTTCAATTACTTATCCACTTAATTATACAACTCGACGATCTTGGAATCAGTTGCTACATTCTGTAAACATATCTTTTTAATTGATGTTTTAATTTTAAACCTTTTTTAAAGCATTAGCATTTTGTATAGGAGTGGCCGTCCTCAGGCTGATGATGATAATGATGATGATGATGAGGTACAAACAAGCAATCCGAGCACTTGGTGACTACTGTCGGCCATTGACACTCGCACGGTAAGCGGTTGTACAAATGCGTTGCCCTCCAGCAACCCATTCTCCAAATGGGTCATCGGCTACTCACAAACCGCTGACCGCACGAAACGCGTAGCAGTCACGTTTCGTCGACCCGATTCGATTACAGAGTGCTTTGAAATATTAATAAGCAATGAAAATTACCTTTTTATGCAGTAGGAGGTAGTGCAACATGCATGGTTGCATGCATATAGTCGAATTGGGCCGGCTCGAACGGGGGAGGTATGAGGTACCTCTCGCTTACACGAAACCGGCGTAAAGTGATAGCTCTGCGGTCGCGTTTCGTGCGGTGTGTAAGTAGCCGGTGGCCTATGGAGGGAGGAGGAGCCAAGAGGTAACGCATCCTCTGTCTATGGGCGTCGGTAAATATGAAAATGGCTGCGATTGCTCGTTTACCCCCTTATGCTTTAAAAAAAAGGAATGTAAATGTTATTCAGAAGCTCTTAACAGAAAAAGTTCTTATTGGATTGTTTCGTAAATCGGGCTTTAGGGCCACAGCACACACGTTACTTTTAGCATCGGTGATCGGCGATTTGGCGACTGCTCCGATACTCTATACGTAAAACCCGCAGTCGATTTGCGACTAAATCGCCGCGTTAAAAGGCACGTAGACTAACTATATGTAAGTACAAAAAAAACCGGCCAAGTGCGAGTGACGGACTCGCACACGAAGGGTTCCGTACCATTGTCTACGAAAACGGAAGCTTATCTTTTGTATGGGAGCAACAAAATCACGTTTATTGTATGGGGGCCCCCTTAAATATACATATTATTTAATTCTTTAGTATTTGTTGTTATAGCGGCAACAGAAATACACCATCTGTGAAAATTTCAACTGTCTAACTATCATAGTTCATGAGATACAGCCTGGTGACAGACGGACGGACGGACGGACGGACGGACGACGGACGACGGACGACGGACGACGGACGGACGGACATCGGAGCCTTAGTAATAGGGTCCCCTTTTTACCCTTTGGAGGACACACAGTGGGTCCAAAGGAAATTTCAAAAGAATTCATTAGTTACCAAAAATTATGGACATTTTCAACAAATATCGTGCCCCCCAAAAAGAAGGAACGAAAAAGCTTGACTATAGTACATATAATACAATTTTATCCAGTAGTAGTACTAGATAGATAAGGATATCTGATTTCTTATTTTTTACTAGGTCTCTCGTGCTCACCTATTTCTTGTCGCTGGTGTCTCTGTTCACACGAAGAGAGCTTGGGAAAGTTTCTTAGTCACTTGTTATAATAATTATGCGGAGGTCTTTGTGTTGATATTTATCAGATCGCAGGCGCATCTCTATTTACCGTCATTGTCAATTTCAGTAAATCTGATCATTCAAGTATAATAATATATAAGCAGATTCTTTGTAGTACCTAGTTTTTAACTTTTGCCTCCGAATACAAAATAAATAATAATATCTTCCTAGCCGATTTCGGCTACGGCGGCCGTCTATATAGACGAGCCATATGCGCAGGACATATTATATTGCACAAGTGTGCGCGCAGACACAAGTGCACTCTCTATTCCCTTATTCCCATATTCCGATGGGACGCCAGTACGACACGACAGGAGAGAAATCAGGCGCAGGACCGACGGCTTAACGTGCTCTTCGGGGCACGCGGGTGTAACACCGCCAACTTCCTGACTCCGGACTGATATTAGAATTTTGAAAAATTCGAACCCAGGACCTCACGTCTGTGATTGAACACGCTTACCACTAGACAACGAGGCAGTCATACACAAAAAATTTCACAAAATTTTACCACTGAAATAGAACTTCCTTAAGGTTTAAATATTATGAGTAGATATTATACTTAGATAGAAACGTGAAAATATTTTCATAAAAATAACAAGTGTAAACTACTGGACTTATTGAGTAGTGTTTCTCAAACCTTTTACACATCTTACTAGAATTTTAAAAGCTCTGCGGACCCGATGTCAACGAATATTTTAGGAGAAGAAAACAATCTTATTTAAGTAATATGCATTATATTATAAATCACTATATCAATGTACACAAGAATGTTAAGGTTTAACTGAGCTTCTGCGGACCCCTAACACATGCGCCACGGACCACTTGTGTCCGAGTACTCCATTTTAAGAAACCCTGTTATAAGTAGAGGAAGATGCTGCCTGTTACGAAATAACAAACGCAGCCCTGAAATGGCGCGAAACCCTCCTACGCGGGCCTTTCAAAAATCGCGACACTTGGCCGTATGTTTCACACTGCGTTCGCTCGCGCGCCTTTCGCCTCACGCCGTATACTCGGTCCGATCGATATCGTTTATTCAAATATAATATTGTGGTTGTGATTCAATATGGTTCGTAAAATTGGTGCTTTGTTGTGTTGTCTCTGCGTATTCGGTATATCCCTCAGTGACAGCGCCATATCGGAAAACGTGAGTCAAATTAGTACTAATTTACAAAATATAATTATTTATTTTTGTCGCATGTTTATTTAAAGAATCTTAAATAATTAAATATCTAAATAATCATTTAAATTAATATAAAATTCCAATTCGTAAATGTTCTTATTAATTTATTTAAGTTTCTACTGAATCAAAGTAATCGTCAACATATTTTTTTGAGAAAGAATGTGATAATTTATAACTTTATGGGCAAGTCCTTATTGAAATTTATAGAAACAACATTTATAGAACTAAAGCTTGATAAAAATATTTATGACTATTGACTAAGTTGGTATGTAGAGCTGTGCGTAATTAGAAAAAATCGAATATAAATTAGAAATTACCATTCAGTGGTACTATTTTGATAGAAAATCGGACCCTTTCATTAATTAAGGTTCACAGTTATGCCGTCGCGTTTCGTGCGGTGTGTATGTAGCCGGTGGCCCATGGAGATAGGAGCAGAAAGACGGCGCATCCGTATAACCTCGATGCGGATGTCTATGGGTGTTTTTCATAACTAAGTACATGAAAATGGCTCCGACTGCTCGTTTGTCCCTCTATACCATAAAAAAATGTAGATAAAAGGGATAAGCTAATTGCCACGTAGTAGTTGATTCAGGGCGGCATGTCAGGGGAGGGACTTGTCTCATGACGACGTGGAGTGATAGTAATGTTGTCGTGTATGTGATGTTACGAACAGCCCTGATGATAATAAAGATATAGAACACTAGCTGTGCCTCGCGCTTACACCCGCGTAAAATACCAAGAGAAGTTTTACTTTTTTATTTCTGAAAATGGGGTCGGTGGCGTTTGTGTCAGGGGTCCGCGGTAGCTCAGTCAAACCAAACATTCTTGTGAACATACAGTGACTTTTAAAATAATACATAAAGAAGGTCTGTTTTCTTTTCCTAAAATATTCTTCGACAGGGGTCCGAGTAGCTCGTAAATTCACGAAGATTCTGGAAATTCTAGATATTTTTTTTCCAAACATCCAAATTCGTTTAACTTTCGGGTCAAAGAAACCCATGCACTTTAGTATTTTAGTAGGATCGCCGATCCATAGTTCCAGGTGTGTGTCTGCACTCGGGTTTCTAGGTAACCTTGAGACCGTGTGAGGTGTGGCCCTCGTGATATAATCGGGAGCGCACGCTGCTCCGCCATTGATCCGCCACAATAGACTCGCGAAGCATAAACACGTCATTATAATTAAGAAGTGTTATGTAAGTGTTGGTGTGAATGGGCAGTTGTGGGCTGAGGCATTTTGGGCGGTTCATTTGTGGTGTGAAAACAGTTTTTGGTTATTACTTAGGAAGTAAAGTATAAGGTCCCCTATGAACAGGTTTAAATAGTGTGAAACAGGAATGCGTTACTATTTCACATGATAATGCGCCAAGTGTTTTATGTGCCTTTCGCTTCACAATCCTTGTTCATAAGGAGTTAAGTACAGACATATGTTGGACGCACATCCCACATATATCTACATAAATACAATCTTGAGGCTTCTGGCTACCCTCCTTTTTACTCATGAGACATTGCAACCGGGAAGTGATTAGGAATGACATCCTATCTACCCTAATGGATCAATGATCACATCTAATTTAAAAAAAAAAACTGGCCAAGTGCGAGTCGGACTCGCACACGAAGGGTTCCGTACCATTATTGTATGGGCACCCCGCCCAAGTGATTATTTTTTTTAAATTTTTAGTATCTGTTGTTATAGCGGCAAAGCAAATGCATAAGTTGTGAAAATTTCAACCTTCTAGCTACCACGGTTTATGAGATACAGCCTGGTGACAGACGGAAGGACAGCGGAGGCTTAGTAATAGAGTTCCGTTTACCTTTTAGATACGAAACCCTAAAAAAATATTGAAAATTCCACAACCACCTAAGAAACATTTCCAGTGAATCACGCACTGAAAGCTAAACAAATTCGAGAAAATTTGAGTGTCTACCTTTATATTTACAGCCGATAAAGAGTGGGGTCGGCGAGGTAGTACACGATTGATATTGCGTTGTGTTAGTTTCCGGTGGCCCATGGAGGACGACTAGTAAGGAGGGCAACTCATCTACAAACTACGTAGCCATCATATACGAGGAGGGCGACATGCATAACAATTATCCTGTTGGGTGTTGATACTTGATTGTTTTCAAATGTCATTTGTTTGCCCCTGCTACCACAAAAACGTTCAATTTATAGGGTTCTAGAAAGTACATCGTATAATACATCGGTGGGCCCAGTTAATTGAACAAGGCCCGGCGGCCGCGCATCTGAACACCTAAAGGGCGCCCCGTGACCTTTCGCTGTTCTCCAAAACCTTTTTGTGCATTACCATTTCGGACTTGCACTTCAAATTGAACAACTTTTAGCCCGCTAATTATCCAATTAATTAGGTATTGTTTTATCATCATTAAATCGGACCATTCCTGGGTATAAACCTATATGTAGTGTATGTCTGTCTGTAACAGTAGAGCCACGCCGAATTGCAGTCGATTTGGGTGCCTGGCGCTTACACGATACCGGCTTAAAGTGATAGCGGTGCGGACTGCAAGTTTGCCACATATAGTATAAAAAATATTTTCTGTTACAGCTTGAAAACCTAGATGGATCTTTGAGGATTGGTCCCCCTTTCCACCCCAAAACTACTATCGTCGTCCGACAAGGACTTACAGCAATCTGATGAAGCTTCTCTTCGAATCCACGACATAAGTTCCGGTCAGAAAAAACATGACTTAACGTCTGAGGTCTCGTTAGATTCGTCTATCTGTTTGAGTCGCTACTAAAATATATAATATATATACGTACAGTTATAATACATAAGTACTTATATTAATAAAAAGTACATTATAATACCATAATACATCCTATTAATTTACCATTTAACCATAATACATCCTATTAATATTATATATGCGAAAGTTTGTATGTTTGTTTGTTTGTCTGTTACTCTTTCACGCAAAAACTGCTGAACCGATTTTCATTAAATTTGGCACACACAGAGAGTAACTTGGATTAACACATAGGATATTTTTCATCCCTAAAAATGTTCCGATGGGATGCCATGGGATGATTTTCCACGGGATCGACATTTACGCGGGTAAAACCGCGGGGCGCACCTAGTTAAAATAGATTTTAGCAGTCATATTTTCGTTTTTCAATTCATTGTTGCTATATTTGAACATAGGTTCTGTTACATTATTAATGGACAAAACTATGCGAAATATGACCTTGGCATTAGACATAACTCGTTTTTTTTTATAAAATATTCAAACCCTAGCAGGACGACAAAGACCAGTTTGTGTTAATTTATTTACCCTCAATAATTGTTAGTTGATCTATGCGCGTCTATACTTTTTTGATGGACAACATCAACAACTCATCAGGGTCTCTGTTTTGGGATGTTTTGTGGTGTGAGTTCGTGGAAAGTGTACCTTCTGAAGAAATCCCGAGTTCCTGAATCCTGACATATTATATTCTCGTCCCGTCGTCGTACACATTGTAATTTGAAAATTTCGTGAAATTAATATATTGTTGACTTTAAAGTAGAGTTTTGGTGACATCTCCGTTTTGTAGGTACTTATTTGTATTTGAATGACATTTTTTGATAGTTTATTATATGAAAGCAAAATTACCACATAAAACTAACTACCACTGCATTGTAAGGCTTGTTTTCGTAAACAGTTTAGTTGCGCTTGAAGTAAATGCTACAGTGCAATCCAAGTGGGCTGGCTCTGGTAATGCATCACACACGACCCGTATTGAGTTGCCTCAGCAATCGGTGTGGTTCAGTGAAAGTTTTAATAGTACTAGCGCTTACCACAAATTGGACCTATGGAGCGTAGCGTACATTTAGATGATAAATTACTAAACATTAAGAAATTAATCCTAATCCATCTCAACCTAAAAAAAACTCTAATAATATTAGGTCTAATAATTAATAAAATTATTGAAAAAACAAATAACAAAACTAAAACAATAGAACGAATTAAATTTAATTCAGAAGATATAAAACTTATGCTATAATAAATAACTGAAGAAGAAATTAAACAAACAAATATTATAAAAAATAAAGATATTCAATGTAGTAAAATTGAATTTTACCCGACTGCGAGGAAGGAGGGTTGCAAGAGGTAGTGCTATGCTGCAATGTATTCGAATTGTGACGGCGCATTATCATAAACATTCCCCTTTTGATTTACGTATGTACCTACTTATTTTAAAAGAAAAAAATGGAGCCTTCGCTGTAATTTAATATATTCCGTACCCGGTGGCCTAGCACAATGAAATTTAACGAGAAATCAGATCGTTCAAGAGATTGAACATGTTTAGTTATCACACCCTCACAGTTTCTCGGTATTTCACAGAAAAACAAGTAAATTCATTTCGTACGAAATGAAAACCGAACATACGCCCGCAAACTTTATTAACTTCACCCCCCTCGGTACTGAACCGTCGGTACGTAGTCTGACACTTGTTTTATTTTCTTTCCTTGTGCGCGTTACGTTATAAACAGAGTTCGCTACCAAATATGATTTAATCACACGTTTAACTTAAATGTCACACCCAAAATCGGCCTTTATAACTATAAATTACATCTTCAAAAAGAAAATCAAGACGAAGGCTTTTAAATTGCTTTGTTTTTTGTTTTATTATTATCATTAATTATACAAGTCATTAATTCACTGGATTTGGATAATTCTCATTATTATTCTATTTTTTTCATATTAAATAGGGGGCTAACGTGCAGTCGGAGCCATTTTCATGACTACCGACGCCCATAGACATCCGCACAGAGGCTATAGGTATAGATGCGCTGCTCTCCTTTCTGCACCCACCTCCATGGGCTACTTACACACACATTGAGCCCTTAAGGCCAGCGCAGCAGAGGGATTCTTGTCCTCCTCCCACCTCCATGGGCCACCGGCCACTTACACACCGCACGAAATGAGAGACATCTCCGGTCGTGCCGGCCTAATTCGGCTGCATGCAAGCATGGAGTGTGGCACTACCTCTTACTAAGTACTCGTACAGGAGAATATATTACAATACATAAACATCCACGACCCGGGAGGTATTCGAAGCCGCAGCTGGTGTGACGCGACATTCCCACCTACTCTACAACTATGACAATCGATTTCTACAGTTTCCATTGCAGGTCTCATGTGGAAACGAAGGCCCGCTGTGACGTCATGTTTACCGCGGTGGTGATTGTTATATGTTAATATAGACGTGAGTTTGTAAGTGTAAGTGTTCATTGTAGGTACTTTTATAAGCAGGCAGTGGACATAGTCCTTTTGTAATGCATTGAGTAAGGAGCCCTTCGTCCACGTTCGCAACTACAGGTGCCATTGCTGATTGCCACGTAATCGGACTGGACCAACTAAGATACTGTTACTTATATGATACTAGTCGCTCCCCGTGGTGTCACCCGCGTAAATTTCGATCCCGTAGAAAATAGAAAATCATACCATGGCATCCCATCATTTTTTCGGGATAAAAAATATCCTGTGTTAACTCTGTATGTGTGTGTCAAATTTTATGAAAATCAGTTCAGCAGTTTTTGCGTGAAGGAGTAACAAACAAACAAACATACAAACTTTCGCATTTATAATATTAAAATAAGATAGGATTGTTTTAAAAGTTATGGCTGTGCAGTTCCAAGCGGTTTGTGAGTAGTTAGGGAGGGGGCTTATAGAAAAACGGGGTAAACGAGCAGTCAGAGTCCCCGTGGCAATCGACGCCCATAGACATCCGCAAGAATGCTATGTATCTGCAGACGGCACCTGCACGTCTGCGTTACCCTCCTTCCCCCTCCTCCAAAGGGATGGGGTACAGACTGAAGGAGGGTAACGTATCTACATTCTGCGTTACCTATCGTTAGTTTGTCCTAACTTCAAAAAATATGCAAAGCTATCTATAATTTTGGATTATATAAAATTGCTAAAAACGAGCACAATTTGAGGAGGTTCTCAAAGTAACGGATGTTTAAATTAAAATTGTCTTCAGAGCCATACTCGCGGCCCACTCGCGCCATATTTGGACCCTCGCCTATAAGACAAGGCTGCGCCCACACGGGTGACTCAATCCACAGTTTAGCTGATTGTTGTAACTAACTTGTAAAACTAAAACTCTCTAACGTATGAATTTAAATTGACAAAGGAAAAGTTCTTCATCTGATTAAAATCGTTGTGGGTCCCATGATAGTTTGTTTTTCCCCCGGGCTCCCTGCTGTTCTATCCGAGCGTCGTAGGGCTGCCCTGTGCCCGTCAATCCTGACACAGGTGTAGTAGTGGTGGGGACTAGTGATGGGCCAAGCCTGTTAAAAAAGGGTAATCACGCTATGAGCTCACTGTGTTCTGTCTAAGCTAGTGAGTAATATACAGGAGAAGCAATATCCCTATAGTTCTAGGAGTCTAACCCATATTTGGGGGCTTTAAGCTCGGATATGGGCTGAATTTAAAGCCAAAAATCTAAAGAGTTTGTTTTATTAATCGACCCGTCTTACCCTAGGGCCCTGGTCGGAATTTAGGGTCACTTTAATGGATGTTTATAACAAAAATTTTCAAGTTAATTACAAAATTGCACAACTAATTTGATGCATCAGAAAGCGCTTAATTGCATTTTTTTATAGTTTGTTAAAGGTTTACTAGAATAGTACACGACCGGACATACTTGTACTGCGCAGAGCGGCCCTTGTATCAGGTGACTGTCAGCCATGGTCACTGAAGTCTGGAGGTTACATATATCATTACATAGTACAAAACAAAGTCGCTTTCCGCCGTCTGTGAGTCTGTGTGCTTAGATCTTTAAAATTACGCAACAGATTTTGATGGGTTTTTTTAATACATAAAGTGATTCAAGAGGAAGATTTATAAATGTTTAATAACTCCATTTTTGAAGTTCGAAATGTCACGCAGGCGAAGCTGCGGGCGGAAGCTAGTGTTAAATAAGTAAACAGAAAAATAACTGGTAAAATAGTTTTTTTTGTTATTTATTTTCGTTATAGGTAGTTAAGATTGTTGCAGCCGCAGATGCCAAAAAAAAGGCAACTTACTTATAATACTTTATTAATTAATAATTATTACAATTAAATTATAACTAAAAGGAGTGATCCCTAACTGATG
>LUGF01009717.1:252194-269151 GCA_001625245.1 Calycopis cecrops
CATACAAACTTTCGCATTTATAATATTAAAATAAGATAGGATTGTTTTAAAAGTTATGGCTGTGCAGTTCCAAGCGGTTTGTGAGTAGTTAGGGAGGGGGCTTATAGAATAACGGGGTAAACGAGCAGTCAGAGTCCCCGTGGCAATCGACGCCCATAGACATCCGCAAGAATATCTGTAGACTGTACCGGTACGTCTGCGTTACCCTCCTTCCCCCTTCCTCCTCCAGAGGGATGGAGGAGGGTAACGTATCTACATTCAGCGTTACCTATCGTTAGTTTGTCCTAACTTCAAAAAATATGCAAAACTATCTATAATTTTAGATTATATAAAATTACTTAAAACGAGCACAATTTAAGGAGGTTCTCAAAGTAACGGATGTTTAAATTAAAAATGTCTTCGGAGCCATACTCGCGGCCCACTCGCGCCATATTTGGACCCTCGCCTATAAGACAAGGCTGCGCCCACGCGGGTGACTCAATCCACAGTTCAGCTGATTGTTGTAACTAACTTGTAACAGAGGAAATAAAAACTAAAACTCTCTAACGTATGAGTTTAAATTGACAAAGGAAAAGTTCTTCGTCTGATTAAATTCGTTGCGGGTCCCATGATAGTTTGTTTTTCCCCCGGGCTCCCTGCTGTTCTATCCGAGCGTCGTAGGGCTGCCCAGTGTCCGTGAACCCTGGTGTAGTAGGTGGGAACTAGTGATGGGCCAAGCTCGTTAAAAAAGGGTAATCACGCTATGAGCTCACTGTGTTCTGTCTAAGCTAGTGAGTAATATACAGGAGGAGCAATATCCCTATATTTTTAGAGTGTAACCCATATTTGGGGGCTCTAAGCTCGGATATGGGCTGAATTTGAAGACAAAAATCTAAAGAATTTGTTTTATTAATCGACCCGTCTTACCCTAGGGCCCTGGTCGGTATTTAGGGTCATTTTAATGGATGTTTTTAACAAATTTAAAAGTTAATTACAAATTTGCACAACTAATTTGATGCATCAGAAAGCGCTTGATTGCATTTTTTTATAGTTTGTTAAAGGTTTACTTGCATATTACACGACCAGACATACTTGTACTGCGCAGAGCGGCCCGTGTATCAGGTGATTGTCAGCCATGGTCACTGGAGGTTACTTAATATCACTACATAGTATAAAACAAAGTCGCTTTCCGCCGTCTGTGTGTTTGTATGCTTGGTCTTTAAAATTACGCAACAGATTTTGATGGGTTTTTTTAATAGATAGAGTGATTCAAGAGGAAGGTTTGTTTATATGTACAATAACTACATTTTTGAAGTCCGAAATCCACACGAGCGTGGCTGCGGGCGGAAGCTAGTGTTAAATAAGTAAACCTAAAAATAACAGTTAAAATAATTTTTTGTTATTTATTTTCGTTATACGTCATCAATATAATATAGTAACAAACTAAAAACACCGTAGGATTGACTTTGGACGTGGAGGCCTTGGGGAGCTACGCTGAGTAGGTTACCCTTAGGGTAAACACGGAACTGGCTTAATAGACCAAAGATGTAAATGAAAATAAGACACTCGTAACCAGCGGTGTATAATTTCAATACGCGAGCTACGCGCGACTACCTTCGTTTGTCAATAAGATAATGTGCGTTACCGCAGATTGTATAACGTCTCATTTACTGTAATGGTGGGTTAAGTGAGAGTTATCCACATCCTCAATTGTGGTATACGTCAATACTGTGGCATGGGGACGTAACCATAACTGGCAAAATTGCCAATCACACAGAGAAACTGTTGCTCAATAGTCATTTAAAGCAATTTAAGCGCGTTTTTGAGAGTACCGAGTAACACCGATACGATGCTCACCTTCATACATCTCCAAACGGACCCTGGAGTCTCACAACTCTACCAGCACCCTTTTTGCCCAACGAGCTTGGACTCCTTTTAGCTCATAATACATTAAAAATAATGTACCAAATTTTACAATTTACTTCGAAAATTGGAGTAAAAATTTAGATAAATTGTCCTTGCTTTAAAAAAGATATCTGTATACTATCAACAGGCAAGACTTTTCACAAGATAACATCGGTGTTTAGAGGGCCCATTAAGCCAGGGCAAATCTTGGCCAAAAGATAAATGTGGATTTGTCGCTTTGTGCACTTTCGGATTCATCTTTGCCCTTATTGGTAAGGATTTGCACTATAGCCCAGGCTCAATGGGACCTTCTTGAGGTTCTATATTATGTTAGGATTGGGTGAAAGCATAGTGACTTTTACCTAACATAAAGGTGACGTCACAGGCAAGGTAACCGAGGGTTGCGTCGGATTCTGACGTCATAAACATAAACATGACACCATTACCGAATATGGTTGTAGCAACTAGATTAGAATAAATAACAGGGCACAATCTAAACAAATACTCAAAATCCATCGACATAAAATAACAAAATAATGACATATAGCCTGTAGTGTCTAAAACTAGCTGCGCTCCGCGGTTTCACCCACATAAGATATATAAAGATAATAAATAACAAGATGGAAAATAGATGTTGACCGATTCTTCCAATCCGCACAAAATTTCAAGACAATCGCCGAGCCGTATCGGAGGAGTATGGCCACACATTGTGACACGAGAACTTTATAAGACAACATCAATGAGACCGATACACACGATCACAGCCAAGCCTGCTACAGACACAGCTTGCCTAATTGATCCGCGTTACGTAAGTGGCATATTTATCTACCAGTTCTCGCGGAATACGCCGGTCCCCGCCGCCGCCCGCTTATGTAACGCGCTTGCAATCGACCTATCGACTTAGCCTGCATTCGTCATTCACAACCTGATTCAATTATAGAACGCTCACTAATATACTCATCTGTATCTATAATTTTGTAAGATATTATGTATAATACTGACTGACTGCCTCGTGGTCTAGTGGTAAGCGTGTTCAACCACAGACGCGAGGTCCCGGGTTCGAATCTCGGGTCGGACCAAAAATTGTTATTGGGATTTTTCAATTTCTAATAACAGTCCGGAGGCAGGAAGTTGGCGGTGGTACACCCCCGTGCCTCGGAGAGCACGTTAAGCCGTCGGTCCTGCGCCTGATTTTTCGCCGGTCGTGTCGGATTGCCGTCCCATCGGAATATGAGAGTGAGGGAATAGAAAGTGCACTTGTGTCTGCGCGCACACTTGTGCACTATAATATGTCCTGCGCATTTGGCTTGTCTCTATAGAGACGGCCGCCGTAGCCGAAATCGGCTAGGAGGATATTATTATTATTATTGTAAGATAAAAGATTTTTTCTTTGATAATATCGAATAGGCTTAAGAACTTTCATTTCTGGACTTGGCAGTATAAAAATTGATAAATAGAGTCATGATTAGTTTTATCCTACTAATATTATAAATGCGAAAGATTGTATGTTTGTTTGTTTGTTTGTTACGCCTTCACGCAAAAACTTCATGAAATTTGGCACATGCATAGAGAGTAACTTGGATTAACACAGGATAGTTTTTATCCCGAAAAAACTCCTATGGGGTGCGAAAGAATGATTTTCAATTTTCCACGGGACCGAAATTTACACGGGTGAAACCGCGGGGCGCAGCTATAACATTATAGAAGTGAAAGATTTTTTGCTTCTGTGCATCGAATAGACTCCAAAATCGCTGGACCGATTGTAACCATTATTTCAGTACTAGAAAGCTAAGTACTTTACCGGGAAGTAATATAGACGACCTATATTTTATTATGATTGTTAATTTTTATTTTTGCCGCCCAAAGAAGTAGGCATGGGCCGGGTAGATGATAATACTGACTTAAGTTAACGCGAACGTTATTCCCATTAAAGCTAACTAACTTCTAGGTAATAAAACTAACTACTCGACACTTAACTCCTGAGTACTACATAAACTATATTGATCACCACTAACCGGAACCTGTGTAACGGGACTTTAGTAGGAACTTGCAAACTTGCCCTTATACGAATTAAGTCAAGGTTTTTTATACACTAACTATTAATTAGTTTCTTTTAGTCTATTATATGCGTCAAACGAGCAACAGAAATTATACAAGCACATAGAGGACATACAAACACGTTGCCCGACTTTTTACATTCCCTTCCATGGGCCAGCGGAAATCACTCTTACAAGATATGATTGTGTTAATCGATTTTTTGTTCACTTTTTCATACTAGAATTACTATTATACAAACACACTCATTTCATATTAGAATTACTATTAAGGTGGGTGGACCATGAAAGGCCATGCTCCTTTGAAGGCCAACTATTAAAAAATCGTAGTTATTGACATGTAAAGACATCTACTACGCACTAAGATCCATCAAAGTCGAGTCCACAAACGTGGCGACAAGGCGATGGCGCCGCTATTGTAGCTGTGGGATGTTACGTTTCGTAGACTGCGTCCGTCAATGTTACAATTGTTATTCCCGCGCATAGCAAAACGTAGATTTTTAGCCAATTATCTATTATTATCTCATATTTTTTATTGTTAATTGACCTAGAAGGATATGTTTATGGTGCTAAAAGAAAAAAAACATAGTTTTGCCCCAATTTAAGTATATTTATAGTAAAAATATTGATAGTGTTCTTAGGAAAGCCAGCGGTCCCTTATAAGGCCAATCAAAATTTTACGGTTGGCCTTGCTAGGGTACATGGGCATTACAAGGAACATCTACAAACTATGAACATATTAACAATTTCTCTTTAGTTATAAAATTATTATTTTAGTCTGTAGTTTCTATTAATTTATTATAATTAATATTAAAAAGTCGTAATTGTTAGTTTGGCTGATTTGGGAACATTTTGGCCTTACAAAGAACGGACCCATGAGAAGGCCATTTTAGGTAAAAAAAAAAAACTTTTAATTTCATTATAAAACGCGTTGGGAAGTTATTTAATGCCAATATAATACTCATTATTAATATTTTTAAGTAATTTCCATCAATATATTCTTAGTTATACAATGGTGTTCAAGTAATGTTCGTTGAGCTTTTTATAGATGATAAAAATATACTGAGCATTTAATGTTTCGCTTAAGCGATAGAGCTTATTAAGTTATTTTAGTAAAAGCGGATATATTTTTTGTTACACCTCTAATTTTAAGTTTAACAACTGATGTATAATATTGGCCTTGTTTAGAGCCGTGTTTCTTGCAAGGCCATTTGGAAGAGCTTTATAAAACTTGGGTTTAATAAATAAAGTGATTAAATTTAGGTAAAAAAAAGTGATTTGTATGGTGCATAATAAAACAAAGTACAACCTAATAACTTGTTTCTTTCATTTATCCAGTAAATAAACGAATAAAAAGCATTTACTCGTTAGAGTGGCCATCCATGGTCCACCCACCTTATATTCCAATCATAATTTTAAGTTAATTACTGAGGCTTACTATAGCTACTGTAGCAAGAGGAAATGCTTGCTTTATTGTAGCCGAACTAAACCGGCACGACCGGGGAGTTGCCTCTCGCTCACACGACACCGCCGTGAAGTGACACGTTTTGTGAGGTTTGTGAGTTTCCGAGTCATAGGAGGGGAGAAGGAGTTAAGAGCAACACATTTGCGTAACAACTATGCAGATGTCTGTAGGTGGTGCTATTCATCAAATCACGCGTTCGGGGTCTCACTAGCACGTGGAACGTGACACTTCGTGCGTGCAGCCGGCCTTCATCGATGCATAAAACGATATTACGTAAAAAAAACAGTGGTCACAACACTCGGCGAGGCCGGCCAGGTGTGAACAACCTTTTCCTTCAACCTGCAGCCCACCAAAACAATGCACATGGCCGAACTCGCCACGGTTTACAGATCACTCACTTTACATGTTTCCGAATGCCATCACCTTGTGGCCATTCGGACGGCACGACCAAATAAAAACATATCTTAAAAAAGTACAGTGAAGAAGATAAATTAGCTACCGAATCATCGTAATGTAAGTTCATCATGAGCGAATATGCGATGACGTAAGAAGTGCGTGCTGTAGCTGGGCTGTCACGACCGGGGGCGTCTCGCGCACGCGGCCGCGTAGTGACGGTATTGTGTAGACAGTTACATTCAATTAGGTAACACATCTGTACCTAATGATAATAATAATGAACATGGTCATGTCGATAGTCATAAACAGGCTCTCACTGCTCTCTTGCCCTCAGATACCCTAAAAACCCTAGAGCAGGGGTGTCAAACTTAATATTGCAGGTCATATGGTCTGAAGGCCGAATGCGGGCCGTACCTTTGACATCCCTGACCTAGAGATTGTATAGAGCTGGGCAAGTGGCTGATCTGTTGTATACAAGCAGCTTGTAGCTCTTGATCTCACAAAACGCAGCATACAGCGCCGGATCCAGGGACTTAGGGCAGCTGCAGCCCCGGGCCCCGTAGGACTTAGGGGCCTTAACATTTTTGTACCGTTAAAGGGCTCCCTGGCAGCAAGTTGTAGTTTCCTGGCTACGTCGTCGTCTCTAAGGCCAAAGATGAAGAGCAATATATCATAGTACGCGGGTGCTTGGAGACTAGAGCATACTCTCCTATCCTACCACCTGATCGATTAATTAGTAATCTTCGCTTGCACTACCTGCGTGGCTGCGTCCCTTGAGATGTGGCTAAATGACGTCACATCCAGGAAGAATAATTAAAAATCTTTATATATAAATTAATTTTTGTATGTTCTTTATAGAATCGTAAACCATATATTTGATCATGTGATGATCTTTAGCAAAGTTGTTGTGCATGAGCCCACGATGGTTTCTGAGTTGGTACAATTTTCAACAGGTGGCGCCACGCGTAGCAACGCACGCAAGGTACAGCTAGTGACCTATAAAAAACCTAAGATTAAACTTATAAAAATCCATAAAATTGACGGTTTGATATAGTAGCAGGCTCTATAGTCTATACAGCATAATAAATAGTGTCCGGGATAAGCGGCAGCGCCGCTATAGCCTGCAATGCATGCTGCGCGCCAGCGGAAAACAGGCGGTACGACCTGGGAGTTACTTGATGCAGAGATGCAGAACTAAAGCAAAGTACACACGATACCACGTTTCCGGTGGCACATGAAGGGCGCAGGCACGTATAAAAATAGAAAAAAAATAATTCAGTAATCAATATTCTGTTTAACCTCTCTCTATATGTATTGACGTCAGTAGTCATGAAGGGCTCCGTCTGCTCGTTTGTCCCCAATACCGACCGACCATTACCGACCATTGCTAACAGAATAATAGAAGAGAGAGCTGCGCGCCCACTTACTGATTATCTCGACTATATTGTTCGTGAAAATACACAATCACACAACTATTGTTTAAAAGTTAGTAACGCTTTTACATTTTATCACTGCTCACAGTGTTTACAAATCTTGTAATACTAATTTTTGACCAATATAAATGTATTTATTACATATTACACAACTAGGTAAGTTCTACTTTATAGGCCTTAATAATAAACATAGATTAACTTTACTCCTTGTATTGAACTAGTATTGAACTGGAATCTGTCCAATTCCATATTAATAAACACAATGTATTCTCTGTCTACGATAAACATTAAGGAATTTGACAGATGCCAGTTTAATACTAGTTCAATACTTGGAGTAAAGTTAGTCTATGTTTATTAATAAGATTTAAGTTTAGCGTTACGCAGCTTTTAATCCGCACTCAAAACCACGATTTTATCACTTTCACTAAATACGCTCCAGACTATTGCTGTCGTACTTTATGAATTCCGCAGAGCACTCCGTGAGAAAGTGGCCGGCACTTTCAAATTGGCCTTAATAATCTTAATTCGCTAAAACAAACAACGCCATCACTTTCGGCGGCAACAGCGTGTAACGAAACGTAACTTCATCAAGTACCCAATGACCCGTTTTTTTTTTTTATATTAAATGGGGGTAAAAGAGCAGTCAGAGTCTATGACGACTATCGACGCACACATACATCCGCACAGGCTATACAGATGCGTGGCCCTCTTCCCTGCCTCTCCTCGGACGAGTTATTTGGACCGCTTTTAGTATTACTGTTTATCATTACTACACGGACGGAGTAAGTTGGGACCTGGCAAGAATGCGAAGAATGCTCTCTACCCCCGCACCATCCCCGATGTCGCCCTAATATAGCGAGATCGGGGGTGGTGCGGGGTTAGAAGGCGGGGAATGGAGTTTTTGCCAGGTCCCAATTTACCGCGTCCCTGTAGTACGTACTACATAGTATAAAACGCTCTCCGCCGTCTCTGTGTATATATGCTTAGATCTTTAAAATTACGCAACAAATTTTAATGAGTTATTTTAATAGATGGTTCAAGAGGAAGGTTTATATGAATATTGTATAATAACTCCATTTTTGAAGTCCGAAATCCACGCGGGCGGAAGCTAGTAGATAGTAATTTTATAATATGTAGTAGAGAGTTATTTTGGAGAGCATCAAGCAATGCATTACATAACTTCTGGGCGTGAGAATGTTAATGGACCTAGCTACATCAAGACTGGGATTGCTTACTTCTTTATGCTTTATAACATATTTAAGGCGAAATGGGCTCCAAATTTGTCAATCCGTGCTCACGTATATTCAAAACGTAACCTTTGAAAACTATTGATTATCATATTTTTTTAGCTGTGGTTAATATTAACAAAATACGGCATCGTGCTTTGTTCGTCGAAACACGATTAAAGAATTTTGCCTCGATAGAAAAAAATCGTAAACTTTAATGAAAAACCACTATTTCTGACGTTTCCATCAATTTTTAAATCCATACTATTCAATAACTTACTATCAAAGTTATTTCCACAACTAAAATATGTATCTATTCCCAATAAGTAATAGAAGAAATTTAAGGAGTCACTTTTTTATATAAGCGTATGGTTATTTTTATAAAATAATATTAATCTAAATATTGTCTCTATTTTCGAGCGCCGTCCACGCAACTACGCAAACTAGGCGGATCGCAATTGGGACCCATAGCGCCTTAAGTGAGCCGGATATGTCTACAATATAGTACCTAATCAAGTAATCAACATACTACATAATCTATCTCAGATAAACCTAGGTGATGGCAAATTGAGTATTTGCTAACTTCACCGTGGGTTTCATCAGCCTCTAAGAGCTAAGACAGTGTGTCGGCACTTCCTTCGCCCAGATCTCTAATCTTGTCATAATTTACAGCTTTTACAGCCATCATATCGTGTTGAAATTATAAAGTTAGCGTCCGTGTCGCAAGTGGAGAATGTTCACTGTCGTAAGACGTTCGACATAGATGTACTGTCGCGGTTCGTGCGGTCTACGAGAGTGTGGTGTAGGAATGGGAAATTGCGATGCATTGCAAACACACTGACATGTGAGTTTCCGGCGGCGCATGAAGACGGGAAGAATCCTTTTTGTCTGCATTAAGCATCGCTTCTATTAAATCATCTATTAAATCTCTAATACGGTTGTCTATTAATGAATAGTCGGTAGTCATTAAAGCTAATACTGCTCGTTTGCCCTCCTTATACTGTAACGAAAGCCGTTAGCCCAGTGCGAAGGGATGGCTTAAAGAGTAGGCACAAGTTAACAAGCTAAATATAGTGTTAGATTTACCATGAACATCATGGGTGTGTTGGATTTGTATGAACAATGGGGTCTGGCGCTCGTTCACAATGTGACTCACGGCCTCCAGCATTGGACACGGCCACACCATACAATGCCCATAACAATACTTTACCTACAATAGACAATATTGCGTAAACAGTGTCAAATTTGATGTGCATGTCTTTCGATGGGGATTCGATTAGGTTCAGATGGGGAGATTTAGATGTACGTGGGTATGGGGAGTGGAGACGTGGCCCTTCATACCCATTTAATTCCAGTGGTGTTCTTGTCCGCTCCAGTGTGGGGCCACGGGGCCTGTGTCACTAGTCACTGCTGACCTGCGAAAAATGGGAACATTTTTTTTTCTTTTTTCTTGATAAAAAGTATAGTTTAAGTTAGCAACTTATAACGTATATTTGTGCCAAATATCGGCAAGTTCTGTGTTTTTTTTGCAAAAAAAATATTAAACATACAAACATTTGCATTCATAAATAAATGCAAATGTATTATATTATCATAGAAGTGTGTATTAAATAGTAGTAGAATCTAGGTTGGGTTTGGGAAGACGGAGGACCAGTTGACCGATAAGTAGGTCTAGGAAGCTGACAGGAGGAACCTGGTAACTGTTGCTTGAGTGATACTACCGCAAAATCATGGAATTGTCTGCCCTGGACCATTTTATCTTTTCCATGTTTTTTTTTATGGTATAGGAGGGCAAACGAGCGGTCAGAGTCATTTTCATGACTACCGACTCCCACAAACATCCGCATAGAGGCTATACAGATGAGCTGCAATCTTTTCTCCTTCCACCTCCATGGGCCACCGGCTCCTTACACACCGCACGAAACGCGACAACACAGCTGTCACTTTACGCCGGTCTTGTGTAAGCGAGAGGTACCTCCCCGGTTGTGCCGGCCCAATTCGACTGCAAGCAAGCATGCAGTGTGGCACTACCTCTTACAATGTTTATATTGTTGCATTTGTGCATGCACGTTCTATTCCTTTTTTTATAATTCTGTTTTTTGAGCATCGAAGACATAATTATTGTTCCTCATAAATATATGAAATCGAAGCAAACGCCAGGATGTACACACAGCACCGGATAGCCCCTGACATATGAATATGTATTTTTGCAAAACTTTTAAATATCCGCTTGCAACGAAATGCTTTGCGTAACGAGAAAGAATATTTATATCGAGTTCAAATGTTGTAATATTATCATTTTTATCATCCGGCTGTGTTGCGATCTACGCAATATATTAATATCCTTATTGGGATAATATATTATGCCAAACGTCGTCATATATATAGTGCTAGCTTTACACGCGACTTCGCTCGTGAGCGTGCATTATTTTTGTAAAGTATCCAATGTCTCTTCTCTAAGAATATATATACAAAGTTTCGTGATGATCGGTTGAGTAGTTTCGTCTGTAATACGCTTTCACAAACAAACTTACATTCACAAATATTATAATATTAGTAGGGATATTATTTATGTACCTATTATTATAATTGAGGCATTGAGCCATTTGCTTTGATTACACAATTACTTTTATAGCAAATAACTGACTAAGCCAGAGTATCAGTTATGGTCTCAATTTGAGAAGCAACAGCAGTTGATGTGCACAAAATAAACAACAATTGAAGGAAATTGTTATCTGGATTACTAAATGATCTAAGTTTCGTGTATACTAATTGACATCAAAGATTTCATTTAAAATTTAAAGGCTTAATCTCTTTAAATCGCCTTTCCTACTCAATTATAAAATCACATTTCATCTTGGCTGAATACTAGTAAAGTAAGCTACTAGTAAAGCAAAAGGGATTGGATTCGAAGCCAATTGAAAAATTTATATTAGTCAGTTCTTATTATCGGAAAACTGTATGTTTGTTAGTGTTTAACTTTAAATACTGGACTGATTTTGATAAAATTTGTCACAGATGTAGATTACAATCCAGAATATTTACGTCCCGATATATTAAATACATAATTTATTTATTATTAAATTGGATCGAAGTAAAGTAAATGCCCTGCACCTACACTTGCAACCTTACACTAACCCCAATAACACAGCTTCCGCTAAGATCAACACTTTAGTTATTTATGAAAACCTTATAATAATTAATTATATTTGAATGTCTTCAGTATTGTTATGCCGAAATGTTGTAATTTGTAAATAAAGGTTTTTTTAACTTCGTTGTTTGTAACTTACTCGTGCCATAGCTAAATTGGTCCAAGAGCTGACGTGTATGCTGGGGTCAGGATTATGACCAGGATATGTTAGGAAGAGGTAGTGCCACGCTGGCTTTGGCTGAATTGGTCCGGCACGAAGGGGAGGTACCTCTCACTTACACGATACCGGGGTAAAGTGACAGTTGTGCGTTTCGTGCGGTGTGTAAGTAGACGGTGGCCCTTGAAGGTAGGATAAGGAAGGAAAGCAACGCACCTTTATCTTTACGCGGATATCTGTGGGCGTTGCTAGTCAGAAATGGCTCCGTCTGCTCGTTAGTCCCCCTGTACCATAAAAACTATCATAAAAAATGTCCGGTCTCACCCGACTGTTGGTCGCCTACGCTAAAATGTCAGTATTTCCAGCCGCTAATACATTTAATTAAACGAGATTTATGTTTACATCGTGTTTTACTAGACCATAAGTTCCCAAACTTTTTCGTCTAACGACCACTTTTAAATCAGTTACCTACTGAGTATCGCCCTCTTATTAGTTTTTACGCCTTAAGAACCTATATATTCAAAGAATTAGAATTAGAAAAACTGTTAAGTATTTTTCTAGATCCCTTAGGGCCCTCCTCTAGACCTCCAGCGCCCTCAAGGGGACATTATCGGCCACTTTGGGAAACAATGTACTAGACTAAAAACCGGTCAAGCCATGACAACAAATTACAAAATAAAATTTGGCAGCTTTTTATTTTTTCCTAGCCACGCGGCGGAAAGGTCAGTTAATACAAAATTAGAGTATCTTTGATTATGTAAACTTTGAATTTTTATTTTTATAATGCTCAAGATACGCTGACTAAGTATTTGATGTAAATATCAGATTGAGCCTCGAGGTATCACTTCGAGCATTCTAGATAAATAGTCTTAACAAACACACAATATATGGACACTCACCCACCACCACCCTGCTCCTAGCCACCTCTCGGGATACTGAGCGAGTCGCGGAAAGTGGAAACACGGAGGTTTACTCACCGGCTCTGTTCCCTAATGTACATTCTTGACATTTTAAAATTATTACAAATTGTTTAAGTACCCTCTCATTAATTCATTCCACTTTCTAGGGCCTGATCACTGATTACACACAGACAGAAAAATTAACCCTTGTAGGATATAACTAAGGACTGATAATTCGTAACCCATACAATAAAGTATTCTCTTTTCTTATTTTTACGACCTTTTACGATTAATGTCAGCTCAATAATATTTTTTTTGTTTCCAGGAGACGAGATGTCGAAACCCACCGACTGCGCCGCAGAAGATCGAGAGGGTCATCACGCTGTGTCAAGATGAAATCAAAGTCTCAATACTCAGGGGTAAGATACTTTATCTGTCTTTACAAAGTTATCCTTCATATCTTTTGTGATCTGGGGTGGTGTGCGCTGCAGAAGTAAAGGTGTTGTGGTGTGTGGTAGGTATGTGTCTAACTAATAGTTGCCCTCCTTCATAAAATGCCCCCATTGCACCACCCCGTCTCTCACAAACATAACATGATAACTCCCCACTCCCACCCACAGATCGATTTGACTGCAAAAAGACAACGATAGAACTTCCTAAGAAATACGTTATTAAACAAACCGGCGAACTTGTTGTGTCTAGTAAGACAACGGAAATAAATTGAATGTGTCTTACAAATTTAAGAATTTTTATATATTTAAGATTTTTATTATAGAAATACATAGATAAACATCCATGACCAAGGCAGGATTCGAACCCGCGACCCCTGCCGGTACATAAAGAGCATGATCACAGATAAAAGTTAACTAACATTTGCGGGTGGCATGCGGATAACAAAGTAACCTTTTAGAGGTCTGTTTTTCCTCTTGCGATACCGAATCTAAGAAGCGCACATGTAATATAGATTTAAGGAAACATTCTCCAGAGATTGTTCAGGTTACGGTGGTACAAGGCCGTGGATGTAGGACTGGTCGTGATCATCTCCGTGAGCCAATCGACCACGTAACAGCGAAGGCCGTGGCAACTGCCGCGAGGGAGCTTCTGGCCATGGTATTAATAGTTCAATTAGCCATTACAAATACTAATATCGGAATGCATCTTCGATAGTGTGTCCTTTTCTTCCCAAAGTTAGTCATGTCGCCAGACTATAGTGCAAAATTAGTTTATTTTAGTTACTCCCATAGCATTATGTCTTATGGCATACTGTTGTGGGGAAATGCTGCCGACATAAATGCTATTTTCATGCTGCAGAAGCGAGCTATTAGTGTAATATATAAACTAACCTCTACTACATCACTCAGAGATTAATTTAACGAAATTGGGACACTGACTGTTCACTCTCAATACATTTTAGAAAATGTTTTGTATGTACGAAAGAATATTATAGAATTCAATACAAAACTAATCATGCTAGAAATACTAGGAACAGGCACAAACTAGATGTACCAATTCATAGACTAAGCAGAGTAAGGAAATATTTTCGAGGTCAAAGTATACGCCACTACAATAAGATCCCAGAAAGCGTTCAAAACTTTCAATCAACAAATTTAAAAAGTAGTTAAGGAACGCTTGTGTGGTAAGGGATATTACAAAGTAATAGATTTTATGACAGATACCACACCTTGGGAATCTATACAAAAATAAATGAAAATAAATAAATGTTGTATTGTGTGTATAAGAGAATGTGTTTGTGTATATTTTAGATAATTCTTTAATTCACGAGAACCGCTGAGTTTGTTTCGTCGGTTCTTCTCAGGGCAGGGCTAGGGTTGAACCGGTGGTAGATGTAATTTTTGACGTTCAAAAAGTGTTTTTATAATTATTCTATTTTGAATAAAAACATTTTGATTTGATTTTATCTGAGACGAGCACACGTAGCTATCTGATCGGGCTTGTTTACGCGTTCACAGCAAAGTTTACGTCCGTAAATCAAATGCTGTAGATCGTTCGGTTTATGTGCACAGAAGCGAAGTTGTTACGTTCTATGCACAAATACCACTTGCTCAGCAGTGAAACGGGCTTAAGACCTTTGTGTGAAGATAGGACGATTAATCAAAATGTTAATTAATCAAATGTTATAAAGCAGCTCATTCACATTATAGGTCAAGTAATAGCTATGAGAAACAATACATTTTAACCCATTTTGAAGAGCTTTGAGTCAACGGAGGACTTTAAAAATTGGCAGAGATAACACGGTAAAGTTACATGGTAAGCGAGAGGTGCTGCCCAAATTCATATGACAATAGCGCTAAATAGTTTACTAACCACAGCAAGACCCTAAACTAGTTGTAGCCGTCGTTGGTACGTGTCGGGGTCGCGCTAGTCAAGGTCGGTAGTGAAAGTACCCACGCAATACACTCGACCAAACACACCTGTTACGTCATGAGGCAGCGGTGTGTCCTTTCGATATATTGCGTTCGGTAATCGGGTAAAAATGTTATAATAATTATGTAAAAGTAAACAAACAAGGTAAATTCAGTTTATATATTCGTTATCACGCTATAATCATGTATTATTAAATGTATAATCGTTTCGTCATTCATCAATTGTTTTAAATAAGTTCTATTCTATTCTAGAAGTAGATAATCGAGTGCCTTATTATGCACAATCTTTAAAAACTGATTAAAACCTATCTTTGATTATTGTGACTTTTATTTATGAAATACTTTCTAGGCTTATTATTTTTTTCTTATGGCGAGAGAAACCATGAAACAACTCTTTATTATCTTGTATATCCTCTATCATTGTTATATGGCTAATAAGCCGAATTTGTCAGAAAAGTAAAGGGCTCTCTTGTTTAAAATGTATTAAGAGTAAATTGCAATTCTTTTCTCTGTCTTCTCTTTTCACTATATAATTTGCGAGTTGTAAACGCAACAGATACGTAATTCTTTGTCAAAAACATACAAACATGACAATTCAATTTACGTAAGAGACATTGAGATCTCGCGACCTTGTGATTGTACTGCTGTAAACTGTCGCACTTAGCACGTAGTTATAAGTCATACGTGAGCATATTTAGCACACATTTTATAAATGTTTTCAAATATTATAAATCTGCTCCAGGTTATACTCATAGAACGGCAAGAAATCAACTTATTTGAATAAGCTAAACCCGCGGCCGTTTTCTACATTATACGGTTTTATTAAGCCCTCCCTGTTTGTTGGGGTTAAATTTTGCAAGTTGAACCATTTGCAATTATCCAATTAAGATAAAATGTGGTACGCATATTATGTAAGTTAGATGACAACCAAATGAATGATGAAAATCTATCGACACATTTGGCTACTGGAATTAAAGTTTTGATTGAATCTTCCCTTTATTTAGTAGACGTTCAAACAATATTTTCCCTGCTCTACTTAACTCTACCTAAACTTATCGACATATTTATGAAGTTAGAGTAAATACATTAGATGGTTCTACCATCTTATTTATACTTTAAAGTATCACAATGATATTTTATCTACAAACCACTTGAAATATGAGTTTATCTCTCAATTGATTGCGTCCAATCTGCATTGGCTACTGCGCTGTGATAGTTAATAGTATAGGGGCTAACGAGCAGTCGGAAATGTTTTGCATATCTGTCGCTCCTTTCTTCTTTCCCGTCTGTCCCTGGAATCTCACACACACACTCACGATACGCGACAGTAGGGCTATGTGAGTGGAAGGGAACCTTTGAGGTACGTTTTAGCCAAAGTCCAAAACTAATTTTGGAGGTCGGGTTATGTTTTTTTTTTTGGCAACGCAGGGGAATACCTTTACATATGATACCCAGCTGCCCAGGTGCCGGCGTGTCGGGCGGGCACTGGGTAGCGTCTACCAACCAAACCCCTTCGGGTGCCTTTAGCCCCTATATTTGAAGGACCCCGGATCTACAAGCTAGGGACAGGTTGGTCTCGGTGAAAAGTCCAGACTTCTCCTCGGGGACTGGCCGGCTGCCTTTTGGTCCGGTTGTGATTACACCAAATTTTATCAACAATAATTCAGCAGTTGTGTTTACTTACTATACTTCGTTTGTTTAGTATGTTAAACAACAATACCTGTATGGTTGCTTATAAAGCCTCCAAGAAACATTTTTCCTGGACAACAAAAACATTACAATATGTGTCTTATGAGTCGTTTATAATTACAATTGGTAATGCATGTAAAGTGTGTTGTCGTGTCCATAGAATTTGTAATTGATGATCGGCATTGCGCATACACAGACCTCTGGCCGTATATTGTTACC
>LUGF01009717.1:298181-326463 GCA_001625245.1 Calycopis cecrops
CACCTCCATGGGCCACCGGCTACTTACACACCGCACGAAACGCGACAGCACAGCTGTCACTTTACGCCGGTCTTGTGTAAGAGAGAGGTACCTCCCCGGTCGTGCCGACCCAATTCGGTTGCATGTAAGCATTCAGTGTGGCACTACCACTTACTAAAATTGATTGATTGTGTAGAATATTCGTACATCACTAAACTCATGTAGCTCTGAAATTGTAACTTCAACTGGAATATTGTATTTTAGATTCCGTGCAAAGGGTCCGAATGTCCACCGGCAGATGGACCTCGATCAGCGGCCACGCGGTCCCATCGGCAACAAGGATGACCCCAACTTTGATCCCAACGAGGACCCAAGTTACTCCTTCAAGGTCGACACGAGGACTTACACCAAAAACGAAAACGCCGACAGCAGGGGCGACGTAAAGGGTTGGTATATTTTTGTAAATGTTTTCTTCTCGTGTTATTTTGTAAATAGCCGTCCTGCAATGTTGCATTGACGTCTGATCGGATGAACACAGGGGTCTTGTTCGCATATCTGTGTTCAAAACCGAAGTTTTGAGGACGTCACTCGACCAGGCTGTTGTTATGTAGTAGTAAAATTAATAGAAATCTCAGATATATCTATAAATAGGCCAATATTAAAAATTCCATTGTTACCATCTTGACATTCTGAAGTCCATTACCGCGCGCGTTAAACTCTGTTGTTAATGTTTGTAGAATCAGCCACCCCGCTTGGTATTTCCAGATCATTACGACTTAGGGACCTTCAAGAAAAAATCTTGTTCCTCTTGAAAAGGCCCGCGACGCATTTGCGAAATCACTGGTAATGTGTGTCTGGGCGTCTGTAATCACACAGGTAACCCTACTGCTCATTTCCCCTATACTATAAAGTAGTGACCATTGCAACATTGCGCCATTGAGACGGTACAACCGGGGTACCCATCCCAAAAGGGCTAGCTTGAAGTGGCAACAGTGCTCTCGAGTTTTGGTTCGTAAATCTTTTCTAGCTTCTATTTAATGTCTTTGGGTTTTTATCCCTTCCATTGCTCGAGTAATCAATATACTTGACTATTTTACTCCAGGACACTACTCCTTCGTGGACGACATTGGCGAGCGGCACGACGTGTCCTACATAGCCGGCCGGGACACAGGGTTCCACGTGTCCTCCGCGCACCCCGACAGCCCTAACCTCATCGGAGCGCCCTTCCACAGGGCTCCGCTCGTCCGAGCCGAGACCAAGTCGCGGGGACGGACCGCAGTCCAGCGTGGTCTAGATGGATCATATAGGTATCGAACATGACCTGGCGTTTGAGGATCATTTTATTAATTAAGGTGGTGCAACGGAATTGGGCCGACCGAGGAGGTACTGCTCGCTCACATGCTGCTACTGTAAAGTGACGTCGCGTTTCACTTCAAAATTTACTTTTCAAAATAGCATTAAAATACTATGGCCAATCTAATTATCTGATGATAAGCCGACTCCCAGACGACGACGGCAAATCTTATCATTCTCTACGGAGATGTGAGTGAATGTGACTTTCAATTTTGTCCGATTTAGGACATGCCGTTTTGTCATATAATGGCTACGATGTAATTTATCCTGTCTGTTGGCTGATCTGCCAGCAGAACTACATCCTATTCTGCAGTTTTGTGGCAGGATACTTTCCTGCCCATCTCTATAATAGTACAGTATCAATAAAATTCATCGTTGTAACAGGTTCATTTCCGCGGGTCCCGACCAGAGAAGGACGGAGAGCAGCGACTCGCACGGTAACGTAAGAGGGTCATATACGTTTTTGGATGACAAAGGAGTGCAAAGGTTTGATAATATTTTGTTTAATATTCGGTTTATCAGGAACTTCATCAGTCGGAGTGATCTGAAACGATTGATTGGGCTTAATGTGTCAGATAATTTCAACGCAGATCGCGTTTCAATTATCTGTGATGGGTAAATAGCTCGATGACTAACAACAACACATCTTTACGCCAGTTCCCTATTGGAGTAGGCAGAGATGACTTGATGATCTCATTATCTCGATTAACGCTCAGTACCCTAAAAAGGGCCTAAAATACTTAACGAACAGTTAAAATGGTCAACAGCAAATAACTTCAGATTGCCAGCAGCTCAAATTATTTACTCGTCGCTTTAGCTAACAGCCAAATCTAAATTAATTTTGACCATTTAACGTATCATCATCATCATGCGAATCAAAAGTTACCTGGAAGATAATGCTACGTAAGAATAAGGTCGCCTTTTGTGTACATAATCTGAACTAATATGCTTAGTTTAGTTGCCTTATAAGTTTGTCTGTTTATATATTTATGTACACAATAAAGAATAATTCATTCATTCATTCATTCAGAAGGTGTCAAAATTTAGACATAGCCCTCCTCCAAAGAGCACCACAGGTGTCGATCACTAGTTGCTTGTATCTAGCGCCTATGTCCGTGACCAGGTATCAGTCTACCGAATGGGAGGTCCAACACTGTGCTTTCTAGCGCAAAGTCGCCACATTATGGCTTTCCTTTCAATTGTTAGTTCTGCGAGAAATGTGGCCTGAAATTTACCATCCCACCTTGCTTACGTTCTTAATTATGTCGGTTACTCTCGTTCTTATGCATTAAATGAATTATATTCCAACAGGACAGTAAACTACATAGCAGGTCCAGGCATCGGGTACCGGATTGTAAAGAACAGCAAGGATCCGTACATCCCCGTCAACTTCCCCACCATACCGAGCAGCTACGACCCGGACTTCAATACCGGATCCGCCTCGGACACGTCGCTCTACACGGGCACCGATGGAACCGATGATGTGTTTAAAAGTGAGTATTTATTTTATAACTGTATGGATGTCCTTCCATCAATTGGGCTCACACTCGTAAAGCGCACTAAACGCGACAGGATAGCTGTTACTTTACGGTATCAAGTGAGCCTCCTCGGTAGTGCCGGCCCAACTGCACTGCAAAAAAGCATGTGTGTGCACGCGGGTAAGTACCTACGTATAGAAATATGTGCACTGTTACCAATGCGTTTTCTACACTCTAATTCTTATATCCTGTTGGCATGTGCTCCAGGTATTGAGGTATAACATCACCCGCTTCCCGACTCCGGACTTGTTTCAGAGATTCAAACTTCACACAAACATTTTATGTCTACACCCGGCATCACACGATCCTTGATTAGCTAGACAACGAGTCTTACTACATTACAATTCACAAAAAAAAATCTACTTAAGAAAACCACACAAAAGGATAGAAAAAATACAGCTAGTTCCCAAGCTAACTGTGACACCAGTCTTTTTTGATTTCCCAAAAGCTCCCCTTGTGCACTCGCCGGCCTACATACAGCCTGAAGTGCCTACGGGGCACTTGGCAGCTCGGCGACTGACCAATCCCTCATATAAGAGAATGAACTCTTCCAAAAGGGTGGCTAATCCGACAACCTGGAACAGCCGACTCCGACGTCGGGGTTGTGCAATGGGGTCAGGTTCCTGACCCTTGGTCTCAATGAGGGCGACAGCATAAGTTAGGAATAACACCTTTGCTGCGATCATAATCATCGTTTGCGAGAGGGGCTATTATCCATCTCCCTGGCATTCTCGAACATACGAAGAGTCGATGACTGATCTGTTAATACTGCTGCAGTCTTCTGGTCTGGTCAAGAGAATCGCGGGAGATGCGCGGCTACATAATGATTCTTAATATAGTTTCATTAAACCCTGCTAACGGGGCCAGGGTCACTTTATCGCCCATAGTCGGATTAAAACCCTGAAGTTTTAGTTGGGTTCTCCAATACGAAGTTCGGAGTCCCAACACTGGATCTCTAGCCAGAGCATATTTACATTATTTCTTTCTGACATCATACATATTGTCTTGCATTTCTACGATAAGCCTATTCTAAAATTTAGGCGCAAAACAATGTACCGTCCTGTTTTCAGGACCCGATGGCACAGCAGCTTCAGGGCATGTGAAACCATCACCATTTCCTTCGTCAGACATTGACGTCAACGATCCAAGTGGGAGTAGTGACGTCACAGGCACATCGGGCTCCAGCGGTAGCAGTTACGAAGATACCGACTACAAAGCTCCGAGCTCGGGAAACAAATTTACCGGCTATACAGATAACGGACCAAATTTCAGCGCCAAACCAACGAAAGGACCAGGTGATTTGTAGCACGGATACGCTTGGTCTTGATGGCTTTTCACGATACACGATTTGTTCACCGATTTATTGAGATTACGATAGATTAAGCGCGGCTGAGTTCCTGTCTAACAAGCTAAAACTCAGCCTGGCACGCAAGTGCACTCGGTTATCCATTGCTTGGCCGCAATAAACATTGTTCACCACCAAACTGGTTTTTATTACACCATTGCCCGGCACAGAGCACTATAACGCACAGAGAACTGAGTAATGATTAAAAATTACAGGCAAACCTTGGCGGCCGACCAGCAGGCCTTATAGACCGACGAAGACACCCTATGTACCGCTAAAACCTTCCCAAGCCACGCTTAAAGATGACGATTTCAACGATAACACTGATAAAAGTGAGCCAGAATTTGCTGTAGGCTTCAATGTTCCGCACAGCACACCGGGCGCCACAGTCATAAACAACGTAGGAGAGGACTTCTTTAGCATACCCCCCGGCGTGTCCGTGAGAGCTCACGTACAAAGCATCGACCTATACCCGTTCGGTGCCAAACCCATATCCCCGTCAGAAGCATTGGAAAACGACAAAACATAACCGGGAACTAAAGACCGGGCACTGATTAGACACGACTATACTCGGCGATTTAGTAAATAAATAATAAGCGACATAATTTGTTTAATTTCGACGAATTCCAACATTATTTAGGAAACTAAAAGACACATCATTTTTAAGCTCTATACCGGGACACCTCTTTTGAAAAATAAGACTAATGTTTCAAGTTGTGTTGATCAGTCTAATAAATTTTGTAACATCGAAAAGTAGAAAGATTTATCAATAAAGCCACAGCGAGAGAGAGGAGAGATTTAGAGGTAACTAAAGGTGTTTACATAAGTGTAAGGTGAATTTTACTCGTCTTTTTAGCTTTAAGCCATGGGTTACTCACCTGGAGGAATTGTGTTAAGAAAATTAAAGATGAATTTTCAAAGACCTCCTATGAAAATTCCAAAATTACCTACCTTCACTAGGAACAAGACTAAGACCCCCTCATTGCAAACTGTTGATAACCTCGTGAACCAAAATTCTGGATATGGTATAAGATGTGTGGGGATGATTGAAAGTCCAAGGTGATATTTTTTATAAAGTCTTTATTCGAACACGACTGTAAATTTAACAAAATGCAAAATAGTAACTGTAACTAGGAGTACAGGTGACAACGTTGTTCCTTGTAAGTCCAAGAGACTGTAGCTACCAGACTTTCATCGTTCTAAAAGAAGCACGTTCGAACACAGGTAGGAACGATGGACTACTGTCAAGTAATCCATCGTTCCCACTAGCCTAAGCTTTGCGAAGCGGATCCATGCCCAAAGCCTAAAAGTTACCTCGACCTCCTGACCAACGTTTGGACTATGATACACATGGCAACACTAATTTTAGACATTAATTTTTTTTGCAGCTAACACCTAAGATTAAAGTAATTAGATGGAGCGATATTTTTTTATTGGGCTTGGATCACCACACTTTCCAAGTGTTGCTCCTCTTGTGTCTCCAGAATTGATAGCGGCAACCACCAATGGCCCTTATAAATATAGAAAACTGAAAATATTTTGGCATCCGCATTGAATTCAATTAGAACAACTTTTCGAATATGCGACATTGCAAATTTATAAACTGGTCCACACTGTGGGCTTCCCTAGAATGAAGAATATCTGGCAGTCAGCACACTTACTCAGCATATTTTCGCACTCCTGCGCTAACAATCTATAGCTACACATCGGATAACATAATATGAACTGTCAACTCTTTTTAGGGTCTACATTTGTATATTGGTCTTCTATATCTTTAATACTTATTTTAATTTGCGATGTTATTTCCTGTTTTAAAATTTTTAAGTGAAGCTTATATACTGACTCGACACTTCAATTTTACACCCGGTTGTAGGGGTAAATGCGATGCATCCATCACTGGCCTCAGCTAGACTTATAGTTTGTTTAAATACTTAAATTTATTTTAGAAGAATTTAAATTTCTTGGCTTCCTATGTCAAAAAATATGACATAGGAAGACAAGAAGAACTCGCATCATTCTATACACAAGTAAGTAAAAAAGTAAAGTAAGACGTAACAGTACTTTAGAAAAGCATAAATGCCTAAAAAGAGCTGTTAAAATATTAATATTACCGAAGACAAGTGTAGATGTCAACAAGAGATGCATATAGAAAGTTAAATTTGGCAATTTCATAAGTGGATAAATACGAAAGTTAGTTTGTGGGTATATCTACAATTTAATAACTAACTATAGTGTTCGGGCTAATAATGCAGTGACGTCAGAATTGTTTGTCTATAAACAATCAAATCGATCTTAATATAAATAAAGTATTTTTTTATTTTTCAGCAAGATGATACTAGTCACATCTCATTCATCTGTCACAGAAATAGGTCGTTCCGATTCAAGAAAAAAATATATAAATAAACGCACAAAGATTAATGAAAAAAATTACCTATCAGAAGACAATCAATATAATTATTAATATTTAACAAAAAAATATGCTATAGAAAGAAACGTCTGAGGGCATAGAATTAAATTTCTATTCGAGGAAGAAGAAAGAAGTAAGCGGCTCCTAGATGATCAATTATATTGAAAAAAAATATATTGAAAGAAATTATATTGAATGATCAATTATATTGAACAATAAAATATTGTCCAATTAAAATCAAACTCCCTAAAACTTGCGTTCAATCATTGCGCAAAATTCAATAGTCCTCAACAGTAAATGATAAAACACAACTCCTGATCATCTAGATTAGTATTAGAAACGATTTAAATGTGTGATACTGACGTAACTGCATTTTTAAACTGAATATATTATACAAGTGTCTTAATCGTTTACGAGAGTGTAAATTATACAGATTTATTTAATATAAACGTATGACAACGACAACAGATACACAAGATTCGAAACAGTAAAGAAATTACCTAAAATATATCAACATTGATATAACTTCAGAAAAAACCGTTCAAAACATCTAAATAAATAATTTATTTGTATAATCAACTAATGGACAGACATCACAAAATTATATCGAGCATTTCAAGTTCCACAAAGCCTAGACTTACATTTCTCTCAAAAATATATACTCACAAACAAGCCGTATAGAAACTATATAATGTCCAAAGCTTTGCTCCGACTTACTAACTACTTACAAAATGTACATATATAAGACGTTAGAGGAAACACTAGAAGGCAGACGCGCAAATCACAAGAATAAGCTTAAGAAGAGATAGTAAAGTGTGCGTGCTTATGTCTACATCTGATCCGATCAGAAATTACGGGTGCCTTGAGAAAAAAAATGATCATATTTTACTAGTTGCAAGATTATTTTCATAAGCGGAAGAATACATGATTATTTTTTTACTCAAAGTAAATATTACGATAGGTTAAATTTTATATAAATTGTGGAAATAATAGGCTGTACGGATGGTCCCTGCGGAGTCCGTAGTCGCGTTCATATGGTCGGAGTTATTTGCGACAGCATGCAAACACACATGGAGGAGACTAATTTCAGAGACACCTCGCGAGTCCGCATATGGTCCGGAGCGCTGATGTGCTCGAAGGACCATCCACTCGCTCCATACTACGTACTCCGGAGATATCGTATTCAAATTACCTAATTTGAATACGATAGTTCCGGAGTACGTTTAGCATTCAATGCATTAATAGATCCGTAATAAATTAAACGAAGTACAAATTTGTACAATTAAGATTAAATTACAAATAATCTTTTATTCACAGTAAATATTTACTAACATTTTTTTAGATTGTATTAAATTCACTTGATACGAATTTTATATAGCCGCTAGGGCCTTCAGTACGTCGTAAAAGTTACTTTTTTTCTACAATAATTTGTAGCTAGCAAAAATGCTACTTTGTTCATTATTCTTTCAAATATCATATGAAGATATCGACTGTAGAGTGAACGTCAGACAGAGTCCAAGTTCTACTACAACATCTTACTCACAAGTTACAGGAGAAGCTCCATTTCAGGTGTTTTTCCTATGATGAGCTTGGGCTTCTTAATTTCAATATTTACATATATTAAACATAAAATAACGAACAATGAGTTGTTTGAGCGTAATTCAACGAGAGTCAACGTTGTTGACAGATTTGATAGTGCGATAACGGCTGCCGCTGTATGGAAACGACAAGTCGAAGAATACTTCGTAATCAATAGTAAAAGTTGTTAGGAGACATATCGTATTATAAAGTAGAAAAACTTTTAACATGCATACAAACGTTTACCTAAAAGTTTTTAAATGCGAACATAAAGAACAGTTACTTCGACAATGTTTATTAGAATTAGCCAACATGTAGATACTATTTAACCACGTTATATGGCAAATTTTCGAACTTACCCGAATTGTGATTATTAAAAAAGTAAAAACATTTTTCAATATCTCACTCGAACATTTAACATCCCTACGGACATAGTTAAGAATGTTACACATTACACTACGCTTATTAATACAACGACGATTTAAAAGTAGACTGAATTCTTCACATTATTCTTCACAGCCTTTATTTAATCTATCGAGAGATTAGAGAAAGTTTTAAATATTTAGATTCGGCTTCACAGGTCGCTATTAAAGTCCCGATTAACCTTTAATTGGCAGATAAGCAACAAAGAAGAATGGCTGGCTTCGTACAACCTAATTTTTTTGTTCTTATGTAATATAATTTGTACCGTTTATTAAGGCAATTAACCTTTGATCTGACCTTTGTTTTCGTATAAGTGTACTATTTTTAAAAGTTCGTGTTAAAAAAAAAAGGAATTAAAAGAATTGAATAATAAAACGCAATGAAAGTATAAACTAAACGCAGTTATGCATTAAAAAGTTGCCATATGTAAAATAATACAAATATCGAAATGATCAATAATTATTTAGAAATAGAAAAAAAATAAAAGTATCAAGCCGAACGAAACAGCCAAAATAATCTTTACGTGGGCGTATGGCATGCGGCCCTGCTTATGTGGAACACTACCATAAGGTTTGTACTAACATAACCTTAAAAAATTCAACTGGTTCTAACTTTGATTTCCGAACTTCTAAAAATATAAGAATTTAAAATGGGTTTGTAAATAATATTATCTACCTATTAAAACAAAAACATCACATAACTCCATAATTATTAAGTGTACGAAACTCCCAAACAAACCTGCCATTCGCCTTTAGGTTATAAGGAATTAAATGCGTGCCGTAATCAAGCGGTAAGTGTCACATAGTTAACTGGCACTTTAATAGCCTGTAAAGCCAGCCTTTGCGCTATATTAAGTCTTATTGTATAAGCCTTATGTATGTCTATTCCTATCTTACAATTCGTACTTTACAATAGTAAAGAAGCAAAAGTAGTAGAGAAGTTGTAGCGCTGTCAGTGCGTAAAGTAAGCGAGATAGATAAACTTATAACTATTATAATAAAATATATTAATACGATAATATATAATTAATTACATTTTGCTTACCTACTCTAAAGAAGAGTGCGTGTAGCGATACCTTTTTACATGTTCGAGATGTCATCATCATACCTCTGAGACACGACTGAGCCACTGCTCTAGGTTGCTGATCAAACCCATTTTACAAAAAAAAAACAGTTTCCGTTTGTCTTATATGGTTCATTACTAGAAGAAGAAAGCTAGAATACAAAACATCTGAGAAAAATAGTCTCAGATATCATCGCTATAGTTAAAGATAGGATAATCAAGCCAGTATTTGTTTTAATTTAAATGATTAAATAATAAAAACACATCAGGGTCATTGATATTACTAAATACTAAATACATAGGTATTACTAAACACAGGGTTACTTTTTGGTCACCTGTAAATTTTTAAAATAAGAAAGTAAACATCAATCAAAGGTTGTGTTTTAAATTTTAACGTCTATATATTATTATATAAAAATCGATTTGAAAGGGTCCTTAAAATACATCGATCGTTGTTCTCACACGAAGTGTATCGACCTCGGACCGGATGCTATGGCCTGCCGGCAACGATCCAAGAACACGTACAGAGCTTGATACACATACATCGGATTGCTATTTGTGCTCGTCGGGATACAACACTACGTTTGGGATCGAAAGGAAAACCGATATGGGGATCAAGACATGATAATAATAGTTAAATTAATTATTACAGACACTCATATCGGGATTGATCTGTGGGTGAGGGGAGCCCCTTTTCCAGCCCAATCCCATTTTTGTCATCCGACGAGCACTCGACAATCCGAAGTCATTTTCTTTCTTTGCTTCCACAGCGTAACTTTAGGACAGAAAAATATCAAATTCTAAACGTTAAAGTGAAAGGTGTACCTGTCATTTATTTGCGTATGCTCTACCGGACTAGCGGAGCGCCAACTTATTTCATTATACGCAAGTACTTGAGCCTGTTGATAACTTCACTGCATATTTACCGATAAGCTAATTTTTTTACACGGCATTTGGAGACCATCGTCTACCGACGCCGACGCCCATACTCAACATTTTGCATTACATCCGTTGCCAAAAAAATGCAACCTGTATATTTATATTCGAAAAGTCATATTTTCTGTCCCGAATACTATTTTTATCTACTTAAAAGAACTAGATAGTTAAAATTAGTCCATTTAAATTAGTTAAGGAATATTTTACATGACACAACTGTCTCATTTAAGGAACACAACACCCACCGGTTAGTATCGGTTTGACATGTTAATAACTAAAATAGAAATTAAAATAAAAACGTCATTTTATTGAGGTAAAACAAACGAGAGATTCTTCTAACAAAATAAAGATATATAAAACTATATTTAGCACCTAAAATTTGTTGCGAAATTATTATTATTATATATCTTAATTATATAGAAACTTCAAAGGAAAATAATTCGAACAACGGCAAGATTCAATGAATAATATGATTAATGATTTATAAATGGCATATGTTCGAATGAATAAAAAAAATATTATTGAATAATATTGGAGAACTAAAATAAAAAAATAAAAAATATATACCAGGAGCTAGTTCAGAAGAGATGCCACCGGGACCCTAAGCCTTAATAAAAGGGCTTTAACCTTAATATAGGGGCTTAAACCTCTATACAGAAAGTTTAACCCTCAATATAGTCTGGATCTTAATACAAAACGACTTGCACATTACATAATAATACAAATACATTGAATTATCGAACCAAACAAAACTTATACAGGTTGACTGGTGAGACATTTTCATCACTCAAAGATATTGGTAGAGTTAAAAAAAAATATTTTGTTATGTAACTTCCAAGAAAACACAAAGAAAAACTAAGGGACTAAAATCACATATTATGGTCACCGTAGTGGTGACGAACGTGTTAACCCGTCTACCTTTAAGTAACGTTATATCAACGTAAGTATTCAGTAATTTATAGGATATTTTGGGAAAAGAAATATTTAGTTTATTACATATTCCTAATAAGAACCGAGTACTGAATACCCTACTGCAGTGATGAAAATGACTCGCCAGTCAATCTGTATATAAACAAATATAATAATGAATAATAAAATTATTTAATCATAACAATAAGTAATCCTAATCGACGAATTTTAATGTACAACGAAGAAGTACTATGTTTTTTTGTCTCTCATACTGCCGTAACTAATACGGTAACATTGAAACAATCATAAAATAACTAATAAGCATGTTACAATCTTTGGATATACGACATATTTTTATAATTAAAATTAAATGTTATCTATTAAAAACCTATTGTTTATTTACCCAGCGTCAAGACACAAATACAATAAATAACATATATTTAACTACGAATTAAAAATTTTCTATTACGAAATAATTTTCACTAAGAGTCTATACGATAAATTCAAAATTTTAAATAGGAAACTGTATATGAGCGCGACTTAAAACTACAAAATAAAACACTTAAAATAATGGATTTGCCTCTAAGTATTAGTCAGAGTGTAATATATTAGCAGAAATAGTATGTAGGTATCCACTCAAATAAAAAGCTAAAATAATTTAGACTTAGGGCTGGTTTAACAGGTACCTTTTAAAGCGAGGTTAACATAAGTGGCAAATTAACTACAAATTGAGTTTTCTTGAGTTCAAGTTAAAAGTAATTAACTTTGAAACTAACGTGGTATTATAACTGTGTATTATTTGGTACTAGAGTTAATAAAATTGTAATACATGCTAAAAATTGTCATTAAAACAATGTTTTAATTTCAATAGTTCAATGGCAGTGGAGAAAGTTGTATTAATAAATAAATAAATGTCAACAAGAGAGTTTAATCTCAATACAGAACTCGAACTTCAATATTAGGGCATAAATTTCAATAAAGGGGCTCGAAATTCAATACAAGATATAAGGCGCTTGGTACACTGCCACGTATCACGCAGCATAGCGCGTGTTCGAACGTTGCTTGTTAGTATCCGCATGAAAGCGCGTGTATGCATTTTCTGTGTGTTGGATTGTGCGTGTTTTCTATACCATCGGAGATGCACAAGCAACGTTCGAACACGCATTCACACGCTGTGCTGCGTGATGCGTTGCAGTGTGCCAAGCGCCTTAAACTTCAATATAGGGGCTCAAATAATGATAATTATATCAGTGTAGCTTCTACATAAGATTATCCTGTGCGACTTCCATTAACTGATTTATAAATTTGGCCCATTACTTAAACGTTTTGTGATACAAGCAATACATTTTTTAAATAATAAATAATTAGGTTCAGCTCCAATGTTCGTGTCAACATTAATTTTGCTGTAAATATTTATATACATAAAAAGGTTCATATTTTTTGACACATGTTTTAAGGTAAACTAATCCGTTCTTCTGTGAAGGTATATCTTATAGTCAAAAGTCGAAGGTCCTTCGCTTTTTGGCTTGGTGGTCAAACCTCAGATGTGAAAATATTTTTGTCATAGGCCGTAAAACGTAGGTACTTTTTCTTAGCCCGTTATGTCAAACCTTAGATTTGATTTGAAAACTAGGAGTAACGAAGCTTCTACGTTTGACTAGCACATTACATAGGTTTATTTTTAAAACAGCAGCACGCTCTCAGGTCTGTCATCTTTAGCATTTGTTTTACGACTATTCATAATTCGCTTTTTCATTCAAAAATAAATATGAATATAATTTTCCGTCCGAGCGTTATAAGTGCATCGCAAATGTACGGTTAACAAACCTGTGCATATGCACAGGCCGCGCGGGACATATGAATGTCACCACAATACATTCAAATCATTTAAAATTAATTTATAGAGTTATGTCAACAGTCGTAAAACAAAAGCTTTTGGAAATTTGCTAGGTCTATCTATATCTGAGGGCTTGCGGGTGTCTTAAAATTAATCTTGTATACCCACACGAGTAATGATCTTTCAAATACCCGGAGTGAGTAGTAAATAAGTCCAAATATACTTTACCTAATAGTCGTTATGGAATTTATTTTATGTTAATGTTGTGCCACAACACAAAGTGAAGCAATAAGCGCATTATTATTGTGCTAAATTATGCTTAGATTTTTACATCCAAAAAGCACTAAGTAGGTCTAATTTGAGCGTAGAAGTATGTATAAAGTGTATCACTATATTTTTTTCTTATCAAGTACTACTAATATAAATAAACAGGAAAAGGTAGGTAGAAATCGATTTTTATCCTCTATAAGCAGGCATATCAAGGTCTTAAAGTAGTTAAATACTATTTTAAACTAATGTTGAGTTGTTTAAGCAATGTGCGAGATTACCTAGTAATACAGGGAACAAAAAATAATACGCAAACAACAAACAAGAAATCTAACTACAAGAAAAAGTTAAACCCATACAATAAATACAATTGATTAATAAAAATACGTCACAATATAAATTTACATTATCCTACCAATATAACAACAAATCCAAATCAGTGCTGAACAAAAATGTCTTTATGCTTTTTGTCGGTTGAGGTATTTTTTGGCGCAAGTATTTATTTTTACATATAGCCAATAAGATCAGGCAAAATGTTGAAATTTCTAAATGCTTGAAACAGCAAATAGGACCAAGATTCCAGATAATCTAACTAGTACTTTAGCGCCATCCATAAATACACAAGACGAAATAATTTGCAGAAAATATTAGAAAAATAATCTTTGTCACATTTACATCTCTAATATCCAAAAAAATAAGCGATATGCGACTCTTTTACGTTATATTCATAATATTGGTCAATATTATCTACAGTTATAATAAACTAGCAGTGGCCTGCGGCGTCGCTTGCGCAATCTTTGCTGGTATTTCTCGTAGTATGATGGCATATAACCTTCACACATACAGTACGGTACATGGGCTACAATATAATACGGAAGAAGTTTGCAAATCAGACCAGTTACTGTAAATTAGCGCGTAAAACCATACAAACTCTCCTGCTTTATAATATACATCAGATAAACGTTCTGAATAACCTAGTCGATGCTTTAGCACTGTCGATTAAAAATATTTGAGGAAAAAATTTACACAAGATACAAGAGAAACAATCTTCGTCCCATTCCTATATAATATACAATACCTACACTCAGCATAATGGTCATCGCACACTTATCAAATCGGAAAGGGAACGTAAACGTATCGCCTTCGCTTTTCGAGGCGAGGTAATTACGTTACGTTTCTCATTAGTGTGAATTTTCGATACGGTTACGGTCCCTTTCCGATTTGGTAGGTGTGTGACTCTTAGAGGTCCTTTCGGCCGATATTCAACATCGGTAAATGTCAACTTACTATATCTACAGAGACGTTGTGTACGCAAAATGCGTATACGTGTGCGTGTATTACGTGGCTTTCTTTTTCATTGTGCCTTCTAGCATGTTTTTAATCTTGGTGAGCGGCGAGTCCTTGCTATCATCAATCTTGTCGACGTAAGATGCTGGCAAGTGGATTTGTAAGGGATCGCGAAGGCGGCGCAAATCCTTTTCTAGTTTGTCCACCTGCAATTAATAACAAATCAGGATAATGTTTCATTTAGCTATAAAAATATGCAAATGTGTTACACTACCCATTCCTATTTCTATTATGTGAGTAGAAATCGCCAAGAACTGACAAAACAAATACAGTTTCCATTTGACTGCGATATTAGTTAAGAAACACATTTTAGAGTTGTGTTACCGATGTAAATGAAGTATTCTGTGTGCAAAGGGCAATAGGGTTTTAGCTCACTTTGCAAAACTGACTTGACTAGTTCATTCGTATCGTTGAATGCGGAGTGAGAGATAAGGATGACAATTTAAAATTACCTCGTCTTTTAAACAGTTGTATCTGTTGATATCGAGCCCAATCTTTTTCGCCTTCTTGTGCAGCGTTAGCAAATGTTGTCTATCTTTTACGTCTGGCAAGATGTATTCCTGAAATTAGAATAGTGTATGTTTGTATTACATAGGATCATTTATCTTCCAAGAGAGAGTTGAAAAACCCGTCAGGCTACAAAGTTTACTACACTGACCGTTTTAGAGTCCATATTTGCAAGACTAAAATTTTACCAAATCAGCGTGCGCATGGCAAGCACTTTATACTGTTATCTACAATTTATTTTCCTAAGGGCCGGTTTTTCAATCGTCAATTAAAAAATATCCCTAGGAATAAATTATACCCATCGTACTTAAACACGAAATAAAAAATGAAACAGAGATAGTTTATTCCCAGGGTTATCTTTTATCTGAGGACTGAAAAATCGGCCCTTAAAGAATAAGAAAATGTATTTAGTCCTATAACACTTATCAAGTACTGATTCGGTTTTAAACACACACACATAAAATTGCATATCTTTATTCTCTCCTAAATTCAGATGTGAGACGAGACAGGAGCAGCCGGTAGGACTGATGGGTTTCCGCCTCCAACTTCCTGATTCCGGACTTTGGCCCGATTATAATCAGCATTCTTGGCATTAGGTAGAGCCAGATCTACAGACTCACCTGTTTAGTAAGCACGAAGTAGGCATACGCGGCCATGGCGGTCCCGTACGTCACGAAGTACGTGACCGGTTCCATGATGTCCCAGGAGTACTCCCACCACGTCAGCCGCGCCAGCACCCCGAACTGCACACCCATCAGACCCAGACCCACCCACGTCAGGACCGATGTCTTGCGGCACGTTTCCACCTCTACTGCCATTCGCTTCTGGAATTGATCACACGTTTGGTAATCAGTAGATAAAGTATTGGTAAAGAGTAATGGCAAGGTGAGGCATAATCTTTATGCTATCATAACAAAGGTGAGAAATAAATGCTAGTTATAGTCTTATCGCGTCTCGGGTGATTTGTGAATACGAATTTGCAGATTACGCGGAATAGTGATTATTTCTTGTTGCCTTATAATAAGCACTTTTTACGTCAACTAAATAATTATCGGGCAGTTTTAATAACTTGTGACATGAAGACATCTGTCGTTAGTCCACCCGTGACCACTTCGCTCTAAAGCTTAGTAAGAGGTAGTGCCGCACTTCATGCTTGCATGCAGTCGAGTTGGGCCGGCACGACCGGGGAGGTACCTCTCGCTCACACGAGACCGGCGTGAAGTGACAGCTGTGTTGTCGCGTTTCGTGCGGTGTGTAAGTAGCCGGTGGCCTATAGAAGTGGAAGGAGAAAGGAGGACAGCGCATCTGTGTTGTTTCTATATGGATGTCTATGGGCGTCGGTAGTCATGAAAATGGATCCGACTGCTCGTTTGCCCCCCCATACCATAAAAAAAAAAAAAGCTTCCAGTCCAGCTTCTTCGATAATAAATAAACCGTAACAGTAGTTATGGTGATGAGTAATATTAGCGTAAACACCATCGGGTGGACAATCTAGTCATGCAGTGATTACTGATCAGTGCCGGGTTAAGCTAGCTCAGGCCTGTAGCCAATACTATTCAGCAATACATCTATTTGCTATCAATATATTGCTGTAATACTTTCGACGTAACAAAAGAGTTTGCATACCCTTGTCAGATTGTCAGTCTCACCTCCTCGAGCGGCTGGAGCTCGGCGCTCAACTTCTCCAGCTGGCCGCGCAGCTCTCGCTCCTTGCGTATCTGGTGCTCGCGCACGTTCAGCGCCTCGTACAGCTGGTTCACCAGGTTCCGCACGTCGCTGAGCCGCGTGATCTCCTCCGAGCTTAGGCGCTCCTGGAAGGAAAAACGGCAGATCGTGTCTCACAGTAATATGACGTGGATGTTATTGAGATTTCTACCTTGTATAAAGTGAATCAATCTTATTATATTCATGGAATCATAATATTTTAGCACTTTAGCATTCGCAAAAAGCCGGTGAAAGTCAATGGCGTCTTTGCTATTGATTATACATCTAAGTGCTTATGACTACGCCACGGAGGCTATGAGTGGTGTCCCTCCCTCTCCCCCCGCAAATGAACAGCTTTAACCTAGGTGGCGTAACTACCGGGTGTCAAGCTAAATGCCGTGGGTCGCTGGTCAGAGTCTAAGTACCTACAAGCTGCAAGGACATTGAGAGACAGAGGCCCTATCCGAGGGTTCGCCGCAATTGGTGTAGTTAGGTCACTGCCGGGCTTATTGATGCCTACCGACGCCCATAGAATTTTTTCTCGTTGCTATGCATATGCGCTCTTTTCCTATTCCTCCATTTAGGGTTATCGGAACCTCACAGACTGAGAGCATACCTGACACTTGATAGTACCTCGGATACCTTTCAGACCGCGCTGACTATATTCGACTGCAATGCATCATACCACTCTCATACTCGTTTACATCCACGTCGCAGTCTATCTTTCTTTATTGCAGCCAATTTTTATGTTCTTTCTTTCTTATAGTAAAATAACGAATTATATATCTTTTTAATTTATCTCTTTTAATTAAAAATTCTCGTGTTGTTTTTCTTCCTACTCCTCCGAAACGGTTTGACAGATTCTCATGAAATTTTGTGAGCATATCTAGGATAGGTCTATAATTTTAAAATATGTAGGTTTCTGTTATTTTACAGTATTTGTTTTCACGAACGAGTGGAACGAGTTGTCAGGTGCACTGCTAAATTTACTATATATATTACTTACCACTATTTTGTGATATTCGCTTCTATATTGGTAAAAAGTGCTTCTTTCCCTTGTAACTTTTGTTTTGCGGAGTGAAAAATTAGGAACACAAAAATCACAAAAATATTTGAAACAGGAAGTTAATTGAACCACGAGTTGGGAATTTAAAATATATGATTCTGACAATAGTTTAATTGCTTCATAAAATGTGCATGTATCTCTTTGCATAATTGTAATATTTTATAAGTAGGAGAGTTATGGTATCAGCACACTTATCAACTCGGAAAGAGATCGTTGCCGTATCACCTCGAGCCGGTCAGTATTCTTTGTATGAAACTTCATACTGCAACGCATACTAATGGGAAACGTAACGTAATCGTATCATCTTCGCTTTTCTAGGCGAGGCGTTTACGATCCCTTTCCGAGTTGATGAGTGTGCGGCGACCATTAGTAGGATCTCTCTCACACTTTTAATGCGCAACAAAACAACTCAACCAATAAAGAAGCGCCAAAAATAATCGTTATTTATTTAAACAAAGATGGCGCTTCATTCTTCATTTAAATCATAAATGACGCTTCATTCTTTATTCAAATCATGATAGCGCTTCATTCTTTATTCAAATCGTGGAGATTTTTGTTCAGCCATAAACACGACCGAGACGAGGTGTCACATCGTTTGGTGTGACGTCACAATCAATTTACCACCAACCCAATAAGACATCTGAACGAGCCGCACACAAACATACTAAATATTCATGAGGAGGGGAGTTTTCACAGATGTTGCTCCCGTTTAAACTTCTCAACTGGAAACGATACTTTGACTTTGACGACTGGAAACGAAGAGGCCCGATATTTTTATAAAGCTTCGCCCGCTTAAAGTTTATATTGATGTAAGGGCACTTCTTTTATAAATCTCTTCTTTTGATAAACAACAATGATTATTTGAAATTCAATACAAGTAACAATAATTATTTAATGAACGTCTAATTTCAACAAGCCCTTGCGATGCCCTGTGGCAGCAGATCTTTCATGGCACCTTAATAGGGGCCGATGGCACCCATCTGATCCCACATGCAAACCAGGATGTGTGACGCAGTGTTTTTTTTTTATGGTATAGGGGGGCAAAAGAGCAATCGGAGCCATTTTCATGACTACCGATGCCCATAGACATCCGTATATAAACTACACAGATGCGCTGCCCTCCTTACTCCTCCCACCTCCGTAGACCACCGACTACTTACCTACACACCGCACGAAACGCGACAACACAGCTGTCACTTCACGCCGGTCTCGTGTAAGCGAGAGGTACCTCCGGCACTACCTCTTACTTGCTTTGCTTTTTTATAGTATAAGTGGGCAAACGAGCAGTAGGCACTACTTCTTAGTAAAATTAGAGTAGTAGTAGAAACAGTGTAGTATTGTGAGCGAGAGATACCCTTCCGGTCGTGCCAGCTCATTCCACTACAATGGAGCATGGCACTACCTCTCACCAAATAAGTAGATATTTTTTTTTAATGAAAATATATTCATTCAATATTATTAATAATGTAGTTAACTGCAAATCCCACGAAATACAAGTACCTACCTATTAAGAACTAATAAAATGAAAAAAGAAAATTAATTCCCGTTTCGATCCGATCCCTCGAAATATGGCGACTCATTAAAATCTAACGAACCTTCGCTTCGCAATGAAATTGAATTTACGATAGGAAATTGGAGTGGCCCGTTTTTAACCCTCTGTGCGGTGAGATCCGGCAGAATAATTAAAAGTCCAATCGAGATGAATCAAAGGCTACCAAAGTCCGCCACTTGCCCCCGTTCTACGGATCACTGTGATCGAGTGGTTTTGCTATCGATACAGGAGAAAATATGGTTTTATTTTATAGTTTATGGGTTCAAAGGAACAGTTTTTCACGACCTTATACGCCCGCATAAATCAGTTCCGAACTCCGGTCCTCTTTAATATTGAGCTCCATTCAGTCGGTTTGTGTATCAGTAGAGATTCTCCCTTGGTGTTGTGTCTGTGCACGCCAATTTGTTATGTAGTCACAGAGAACCGTGTGAGCGAGAGGTTCCGAGCGTGCCAGACCGTTCCTTCTGCAATGTTACAAAGGCATTACCTCCTAAAGGTCCTTCTTCAAAACTACTCGCATAAACCGCCCCTTGTGGTACGCCCTCAATCTGTTAGTGACAGGCTCCTAAGCTCGCCTACCCACAATAGCCTGACCTGTATACAGGCGCCTGATAACATCCATGTAAACTGATATCGGTAATTTGTTGCGATTGATGGATGCGACATCGATCACTATGAAGGCCGATATAAATGTATTTTTAAAGAAAACCTAGGCCCCTAGACAATTTTATTACACAATAAAATAGTGCACCGTAAAATTAAATCCTTTAAAGTTACATTTAAACTCATATCAAATAACGAGTTAAAAGCTTTAAAGTTAAAAAAAGTAACTACCAACTAGATCAGTCTTTCCCAAAGTGGGCGATAAGGCCCCCTTGCGGGCACTAGATGCTCAGAGGGGGGCGGTAAGGGGCCAGAAACGATATAATTGTCTTTGAATATCAAGGTGTAATAACTAATAAGAGGGCGATACGAAGTACCTGTTTTTCAAAGTGGGCGTTAGACGAAAAAGTTTGGGAACCTGTGAACTGGATAGTGACTCACAGAGTATGTCGACATTTGCTCTCGCTCTCGTGCTCGTTAAGACAAATCTAACGACGTATCAAAATCAGTTCAGCGGTTTGTAGCTACGAGGGAACACAGGAACTAAATCACCAAGACTTGAGCTTAGTTATAAACGAGATAATTCCAAAATGTATAACAAGATATAATTGTTACCTTTCTCTATATCTAGAAACAGCTCTGTCACATCTCTGATAAATGCTCATTCTCCGTCCGCTAAGCACAATAACTCACCGCAACAGCCTTTGTTCATATTCTATTGTTTCATATTCCACTAGGTTTTATTGGAATTCATTAAGGGGCATGATTAAATAAAATGAAAATAATATTCTTTTATAATAGGGCCGTCATTAGATGAGAAGGGAGTTTTTTATGCTCTTACATACACACATTTATTATTTAGGCGATTTGTCGTCATTCCACCCCCACGAGTAGCCTGGGTTCTGAATGCCTAGTTTATGTTCGAGTCCATTGTTCTCTAGCCAATCAATCATAGGCATTAAACATATTGTATCTGCTATTAATAATTAGTCTAACCAAAATAAGTAAATCCTTTTGAAGCGTCATCGAGAAAGTTCCAAACCTTTTTAAATATTCTAATATGTAGATGGACATAGGCTCGAAAAACGTTTTCATCACATCACATCACACACATCTCTGGCAAAATAATATGTCTTCGTTGGCGAATTTAAAAAAAACGCGGAAAATGATTTTTTTATGGTATAGGGGGGCAGACGAGCAGTCGGAGCCATTGTCATGACTACCGACGCCCATAGACATCTGCATAGAAGACAGCCTCTACACAAATGCGCTGCCCTCCTTTCTCCTCCCACCTCCATGGGCCACCGGCTACTTACACACCGCACGAAACGCGACAGCACAGCTGTCACTTTACGCCAGTCTCGTGTAAGCGAAAGGTACCTCCTCGGTCGTGCCGGCCCAATTCGGTTGCATTTAAGCATGCAGTGTGGCACTACCTCTTACTAAAATGATTTGTTGCAGTACTCATTTTCTCATAGAGGGCGATGAAAAGTAGAGTGTTCACCTCGGGAGCAACACTATTTTTGAAGCTCGAGTACTTTGAATCCCTCGCTGTGCTCAGGATTCTACTTTAGAATCCTTCGCTCTGCTCTGGATTCAAAAAACACTCTCGCCTGAAAAATAGTGTTTTGCTCCCTATGTTAACAATCTACTATTCCCGCCTTTTGACGTAATCGTGTAATAAAAAAATTACTAATTACTTTCAGATGTAATAAGCCGATGGAAGTTCTAACAGTTTCCAATAAAGGTCAGATCCAATAAAGTCAACACAAGAATTTCATTATTACGATATTATTAAGTTGTTAATCTCTACAAACTGTTTGCCGCAAATAAAACCATCGCAGTTTCACGTAATTAATTATTTTCGGATCTTCAAAGCTCAACAACGGCTTTGAGTTTCAGCAACAACACAATTAATTTCATATAAAGCCTGTTCTAAATGGATTATTATTTTACTGTTATAAGATATCTCAGATGTTTTGCTTTTTCATTAGTGTATCATCATCGTTTTGTCTGTATACCTACCAGGGCAGCATGAACAACATAGATGTTTAAATGAAAAAATATTTTTATTTAAAATAGAACAAAGAAACTTGCTTCTACAACAATAATGGTTATGTCAGTAGCGTCTCTCGTGAACAGGCTACAAGACATGATGCTATGGAAATAAATAAATGCAACTAATTTTGCTGTATTTTCATCAGAAAATTGTTTATTTTTCTTACTACGTAGCTAGCCAGCTACATGCTATTCACACACCTGGGGTTCCTACCCCAGAGTAGTTTGAAAGTCTAGTTAATCCAAAAAAAAATCGGAAGGTATTTTCGACCATTTACTTTATCATAATATGACTATATCTTGATTATCTTAAACAAGATATGGCAGGTAATTTATATAAATAAAACAAAAGGGTCCTAAAATGAAACCCCTTTCTATTCTGGTCTCGTAGATTCTTTATTTACCAGAGATGTAAGAAAACTTAAAGGGATTGGAACCTTCTGAGTTTTCTTACTTTAGCATGAAGTGAATACGTTCCTAGGTTCCTTACCGCAAGGGCGTAATGTTATGTCTTATGTTTCATACTCTACACAGTCGAGTGAGGGGTTGAGTACCGGCTTGGGCCAAATGGTGTTAACAGAGTTTTAAAATTTTCACCAACAGTCATATTATGTGAGTAAATTGGCGGTTTCAAGCTGTCTGTCCTGACGTCCAGTGTCAGACGACCGTCCCATCGGAATAGGGAATTGAGGAAAAAGAGAGAACTGCTGTACAGAAGACAGGCAGATACAAACAGTTGGCTTACCTCTATAGAGTTGACCCAGTAGACAAAAGTAGGCGGGGCGTGCGTCAAAATGTGGCTACGACTGTTAGTTATACCCTAGTATAAACCCAGTCGAGCCGGAAAGCTTGTTTTTTTATAGTCTGGGAGGCAAAAAAGTAGTCGGAGCCATTTTAACGACATCCGTCGACATCCGCATAAAGGCTATATCCACCTCCACCACCTCCACCTCCATGTACCACCGGCTACTTACGCACCGCACGAAACGCGACAGCACAGCTGTCACCTTACGCCGGTCTCGTGTAAGCGAGAGGTACCTCCCCGGTCGTGCCGGCCCAATTCGACTGCATGCAAGCACGCAGTGTGGCACTACCTCTTACTAAAATGTACACATAATACAAAACGCAATGTAGATCGCTCAAAACCGCTCACAATGTCTAATTAGCGCCAACTTGTAGCGTGCGCTATTTACAGCGACGGCAATTACTGCGGCGCGACGCCTCCTCGTTCCTCCCAGCGCTCTAGTGTACACTAGATATAGTTGTACATATCATATATTTGTTATAGAATATAATACACAAACTAATATTATAAATGCGAAAGTTCGTATGATTGTTTGTTTGTTACTTCTTCATGCAAAAACTGCTAAGCTTTTCATGAAATTTGGCACACATATAGAGGGTAACTTGGATTAACACAGGATAGCTTTTGTCCCTAAAAAATATTCCTATGGCATGCCATGGGATGATTTTCTATTTTCCACGGGAACGAAATTTGCGCGAGTGAAACCGCGGGGCGCAGCTATTATCTCCATATACATAAAATTCTCGTGTCACATGAAATTTTGTGAGCATATTGAGTAGGTCTGAGAATCGGCCAACATCTATTTTTCATCCCGATATTCCCACGGGATCGAAAGTTACGCGGGTGAAACTGCGGGGCGCAGCTAGTATTTTTATAGAAATGTCATATAGTTGAGTACAAAATGTAAAACTACAGACATTCATCATAAAGGCATCAGCATTATTAATTTAATTAGGGCAGGAGCGGCGTTAAGCTTTATACAGTAATTCATAACATGAAAATGGATGATTTTGGGTTGACTAAACTTAGACTAAGATTTACTTTGAAAATACATTTATTTTCCCGAAAATTCGGCCTTCATAGTGATCGGTGTAACGATATCGAACTCCATCAATCACAGCAATGTACCGAGCGATATCCATTTATATGGATGTTATCAGGCGCCTGTATACAGGTCAGGTTATTGTAGATAGACGAGTTTCAGGATCCTGTCACTGACAGATTGGGCCCCGTATCACAGGGGGTTGTTTGCACGAGGAATTTTAAGGTGTTTATACCTCTCTGTTACTGTAAGAGATGTTGCCATTCCATCGCAGCAGGGCCGGCGCGAATGGAGGACCTTTGGTTCCCGCGATATGCTTTTTCTTTTTGAGGCGAAGCGATTACGTTACGTTTCCCATAAGTGCGCGTTGATGTATAGAGTTTCATACTAAGAATACTGAACGCCTCGAGGCGATACGTTTACGTTCACTATCCGAGTTGATAAGTGTGACCATTATACTACAAAAAAGTGTGTGCTTTTGACCTCACAACTAAAGTAAAACTTAATTATTGATTTAATACACAAATTCATTACCGTAGTTGCATTTTACATAACATAACTTGTCGTATGAAATTTATTTTTTAAATAGGTACATAAAAGTTGTACATAAATCGAATATTGAATTTGAAATACAACTTCAATTGGCCTCGCCCGATTACATATTTTGGTAACGCTCTCGCCAGCTTACTCCCCAAGTCAAGCACGCGTATAGAAGTTATACTTCAAAAACCGGCGTACCTGCTGTGGACTCTTGACGTGGTACTCGACGTCGTTGATGAGCAGCCGGAAGTCCGTCTCCAGCAGCGACTCGATGGTGTCGCTGGCCGCTATGCGGACCCGCTCGTCCGCCGCCATGGCCACCGCGCGCTCCACCCCTCGATCCTCGGCCTTCACCTGGGGAAACGAGCACACGGTAAGAAGAAGAATGAAAGAAATACATAAAGATGCTCGCACATTACACCAACTCGACGCCGACTCCACTCCAACTCAACTCGACGTATGGCATACAAATGTAAGCTTTATGTTGTGTTTCTTAAGAAGGAATTTGGCAAATTTGTAAGATGGTATGTAGCGTTGTCAACGCGTTGGCCAAGAAGCACGTGGGGAAGAGGAATATGCGAACACCTTCAAAAGACGTAATGTACATGACATTACGCATACAAAATACTATTGTACAAAATTGTATGCATTATAGCCAATTTGATTGCATGATGATGATTGTATGCAAAGCAAAGGTTTACAATCAATGAATTTACAGCCATGATACAAATATGACGTCACAAGACATCTAAACGTCTTCCATTCTTAAAATATAAACGTGACCACAAGTCATTTACACTAAATTCTCTCAGAACATTTTTTCGGCTGCGACACACTAGCAGAACGTCCGTCACATCCCAACACTACAACATTCCATAACCACTGGGACATATCGGCTTACGCTATTTATATACCACTCTCCAACTTTTATGATTATAATTTAACAGTGCGCCTAATTTCCACGACAAAAACAGCCGCTAGGGGGCCGGTTTCCACTTCCCCGCCTCTTGAAAGAGCTCATTTTAATTTTACATCATTATTGTATATCACTCTGCTACATAAAAAAATACTATTTGAATAAAAAAATGTGTTCTGCTAATCGTAAATATAGACTTTTTTTTTGTTTTTAGGTTAGTATTTACAAATTAACTTCAAAATTATTATTTTCAGGTGTGTAGGTCCATTAATTGCATTTGAAACATGACCTCCATAAAAGCTAAAAACTAATTTTCGCAAATGCAATACCACTTGTTATCATTTGCTAAATGTAATTAATTAGTGTCAGTTTAGTAAAGTAAATGTTTTAATGGTCATAGAACTGAATTAGAATTAGGTATATATATTAATTTATATCAAAACTTTTTTCAATCTTCGAGTGAAATTTATTTAGGCACCATAGCAAGCAAGAACTAGAATAATATAGTACTTTATACTTTATTTTCAACAAAGTATAAATATTTGTATAATGGTTTACTTTTCAAATTCCAAATTAATAACTTAAAGAAGAAAAAGTCCTTAACATTTAATTATTAAATGTAATCTTAAGGACTTACACTTCAGTCTCGAATACGAGTTTATTTAACTTTTCGATTAAATTAACGTTATATAGTATCAATATTCCTGAAAATAAAAGCAATCCTCACTTCACAATCTTTAAACATCTCATTTTGCTTAATCCTCTATACAAATGTTTGCTGAAAAACATTTTCCGAGGCTGCCAAGTGGCGTCTTTTTTCCATTTTCCCGAACATTTAATGCATAACCTCTTTCCCTTTTAAAACAAAGCTCAAACCGTAACCGAGAGCTCTTTACAAACAAGCGTCGTCGTGACGGAGATTTCCTCTCGAGTTGTGACGGCCTTAAATAAGTAGCCATGCTTCGTTTGAATAACAACCTGGTGTGTTGTAAGTGGTGTAAGTGGGCACATAAAACTGAAGTAACATTTGTTACATTAAGGGCCGGTTTCCATTAAACTTCCGATTTGCCTGCGAGTTAAGGAGGTACATAATGTTTATTAGCTAGAGTAACGAACTCTGTGCGATATTTTCAAGTTAAATACAAGTAAGTGCAAGGTATTAAGGTAGGTATGATCATGCCCAAGATTGCCAAATTTTCAGGTTTGGTTCAGAATTAATAATACATTCGATTTATGAAATAAAAAATATTAAAAAAATAATTAGATACTTTGTCCCATGTTGTAAAACACATTTCTTGGTCACCATGTGCATCGCACTCGCGACTCACCGTAGGCCGACGTCACTGACCTTCAAGGCGATACATTTCGCGTAAGAACAACAATTCGATGTATTTTTAAGGACCATTTCAAATCGGTTTTTATTTAATAAAATATTACAATTAGACGATAAAATTTAAAACACACTCTTGGAATTGTCTACTTCCTTATTTTAAGGTGACCAAAATATAACCCTGTATATAAATAACGTGTTACGTTGTTTGTCCGCGATGGACTCGCAAACTACTGAAGTGATTTAATTAAATTTTTCACACATACGTATGCGATGCGTATATCTGCACAATGCTAGAGGCAATTAGTCGTATAAAATGTAATTGTCCATCATTCATAATGCTGTAGCGCCGTGTAACTCATATACTCGAAACAGCTCGTGCCACAAACAAAGCCATTGTCATACTGTTGTGCAGAATAATGCGGACAAAGCTTCGGCGCAACAAGTTATAACGCTTCTTTTGACTGCTACGGGAATGCTTTTCGCGGTTTTTTTTTGTATAGGTTAGATATACGTGTAGTCGGAACCATTTTCATGACTACGAACGTCCATAGACATCCGCATAGACGTTATACAGATGCTCTTTCTCGAACGAACGTGGCAACATTGTATCTTCATGCCAGTATGCGAGCGTGAAGTACCTATCTGAAGCCAATATTTCAACGGCAATATACCGCAGTCTTAATGTATGGGTCATCCGACGCAAGACGCAGTATACCCGGCTACATTTAGCGTCGTTCGCCTCAGTTGGCATTATTTATAGTCTTTAATGCATTAAATATTGTTACGAAATGATATTTCACTTATTCCTATGTACAAGTTTCGTAAAAAGTTTTTTTTGGGTTCGGAAAAAAATAAACTTTATAGAGTCACTAGCTGCGCCCCGCGGTTTTCTTCCGCGTAACTTTCGATCCCGTGGAAATATCGGGATGAAAAATAGATGTTGGCCGATTCTCAGACCTGCTCAATATGCTCACAAAATTTCATGAGAATCGGTCAAGCCGTTTCGGAGGAGTATGGCAACGAAAACTGTGACACGAGAATTTTATACACTCTTTTGCAAAAAATACGGGCGGTTTTGATTTTTTTCTTTCCTGAAAACAATATGATACAAAAAAGGATTTAAGTCTTCTTAATATATTACTGGCCGGTCGTAAATGTGTCGTGATGCCAAAAAT
>LUGF01009738.1:15855-42298 GCA_001625245.1 Calycopis cecrops
ATATATATATATATATAGGTACCTATACTTATTATTATTGAAACTTTTAACAGGCTACTTTTAAAAGCCTAAATTTTGTAGTTATTTTTAGCAGGCCCCATGCCCTTTAATCCCTTCCTTCTGGTGGATACAACTGTCGCGTCCAGGAATCTGGAGTGCGTTTATCTATCTGTAAAAATACAAATAGTTATATATTATTATAATAATAATAATATTTGTTGACATATCACACTACAATAGATTAGCCCCGTGCTAATTGATCGCTTTTGTATATATTTATTAAAAAAGTTGTTTTTTTGTTGAAATTCAATACCAGAAATAAACGTAAACTTCAAAATGCAAATTTCAAAAATTGAAAATTTCGTTTTATTTCGATTTGAGTATAGATGGCTACAGTGTGTGAGCAAGAGGTGAATAGAGGTGCCGCCATTTATAATCCCATTCTTTATCCGCACGAGTTATATACAGTGTTAGTTTTTGGTCACCGGCCAAATTTTCAGATTTGATTCAGAATCGACAATACATTCGATTTATGAAATAAAACAAATAAGAAAACTAATATTAAAAATATTTTTGTCCCGTAAGAAAATAAATACCGTGTGGGTAACATAATTGATCGTTACCGCCGCACGCTATGCGTGGTTAGTTACGAAACGATCAGCTGTTGAGGTCAACATTCTCTTCGGGTGCTAATGCGCGTAGGTATATTTACGGACCGTTTCAAATCGATGTTTATGTAACAAAATATTACAAATAAGACGATAAAATTAAAACACACCCTTGAAATGATGTTTATTTCCTTATTTTTAAATACGGCCAGTGACCAAATACTAACCCTGTATATATATTATGTATATATTATATAAATATATGTATATATATATATATATAGGTAAATCTACAACACCACGTGTACATTTTATATTATTATCCAACTTATATTCTATTTGTTAATTCGTCGTGTCGAGTAGGAAGTAATTGAAGTTTATCTCCCTAATCAAGTCACTGCAATCTTGTATGCACTGTCTTTAATAATGAACTACAAGGACTTGCACCTACATTAAAATGATAAATAATATCAATAACATGTACCTACACCTATTCCTATAGCCTCGGAGAACACTTTCCCGATGACACATCACCGGCCTACAACGGTAGTCAGCTGTCTCAAAGTAGTTTTCAGTTTTACTATTCAGTGAACACCTAAGAAATCTAATACACTTGTGATCTGCCAGTCAACGTTGCCATTAAATTATCATCAAAATTGTTTAACCTGTAATTTTGTGAAATAGTCTCTAATAAAATTTACCGCCATATCATAGGATGTCGATTAGGTAGGTAGGTACTGGTATCTCAGCAAAGTATTTGAAAAAAAATATTTTAAATCCCACGAGGGGACGCTCCGAGTGGGCTTCCCCACGGGCCCGCTCTAGATGCTCCCTTGGAGGAGGGGTCGCGGGAGAAGAGGTGTCTCGGTGTGTCGTTGCCATGCACCCTGTCTCCCGCGACCAAACGGGGGCGCGCCGTCAGATGCGTTGCCGTCTTCCCTGTCCTCTGCGTCCGTTTGATCGTTGGCCCCTAGGTGGCGGTCTCGGGATGGGTCCTTCGCCCTGTGGATGGGACCAGCCAATGTCGGAAGTCCTCCACCCGTCCCTCTGAATTAATGGTGGCGTGGATTGGAACCACCGACGTGGCGTACTCCGTTGAAGCATTGAGAGAAGGGGTCAGGATGGCAACCTGACCCCATTGCACGGTTCCAACGTTGGAGCAGGGACTGTTCAAAGGCAGCCGGACAGTCCCCAAAGTGGAGAAGCCTTGGCCTGGCCTGGCTTTTCTACCGAGGTCAGCAGGTCGCTGGAGAGACCCTATTTCTTGTAGATCCGGGGCCCTCCAGCTATAGCGGCTTATTAAGTAGAGCAGAAGTTTAGTAGGTAGGGGCAAATGCCGAGCCCGAGACTGTACCCGGTCGGGCCACCCGGGCTCGTACATAAAGGTATTCCTCTGCGTTACCAAAAAATCAGATAGCCGCTAAAATATACATACTGTTAGAAAATCCTTTTTTGTAACAAAAAATGTATTAAAATCACGTACCTATTCTATTGCATTATTTTTGTAATCGTGTCGGGCCAGAATCTGATGCCTGATGAATCTGTACGTATAGTTGAGATATCAACACATAAATACCACAGCAGTATCGATATAAACCAATGGTTTGCAGACCACTCGTCATACAAATTTGCAGTCTCCTGTCTATCCGTGCTCACGCTCAGGTATTCAAATTTTTTGTTTGGAAATTTTTAACTATCATATTATTTTTTATGTATGTTTAATGTTAACAAATACTTAATTCGGCTGTGGTCGTCGAAACACTATTAAAGAAATTTGCCTCGATAGAAAAAAATCATAAACTTTCATGAAAAAACACTATTTTTAAGTTCCCATCGATTTATCAATCAATATTATTCAGTAACTATCAAATACATATTCACAAATAAAATATGTATCTATTCCCAATAAGCAATCGAATACATTTCTCACTCAAGGAGAGAAAAGTAAGGAATTCCTTTCTGGGGGAAGGTATACTTGCGTCTCAACAATGGGATCCCCAGAAAGCGTCCATTAACTATCAACTAATCAATTTAAAAACGTTCATCAATAACGCTTGTGTGGTAAAGGATGTTATAACGTGACAGATACCCCATATAACACCTTGGGAATAGTATTCTCCTCCCAGGCCGTTTCGCCGCTTCTTTTCAGGACAGTGCTAGGTTGATCTAATGGAGGATGTAATTGTTGACGTTCAAAAAGTAATTGCTACGAGGGCTGCCTTTTAAGTTTTGTCGTTTGAAATAAGTATAGACAATATTATAGATTATTACCATTTATTGTTTTTCAAAGAATTCTCCGCGATATTTAATACACTTTTGCATGCGTTCGAACCAGTTATTAAAACCACTCCGAAGTGGGGGTAGTCAAAATCGCCAATTTGTATGCGTTAACAGCTTCTTCGGGTGAGTTGAAACGTTGACCACGAAGGCTTTGCTTAATTTTGGGGAACGTAAAAAAATCGTTAGGGCTCAAGTCAGGGCTGTAAGGTGGGTGATCTAAAATTTCAATGTTTTGAGTGCTCAAAAACAACTTTGTTTGGCGAGCAGTGTGCGAACTTGCATTGTCATGGTGCAGAATCATACGGCGTGTTGAGTTGTTTTTCCGAAACTCTGTGATGACTTGTGGCAAACAAACCGTGGTATACCAGTCTGCGTTAACCGTTTTGCGATCCTCAAGTACAATAGTGGCGACGTGACCACCCTTTGCCACAAACGAGGCAATCATTTTTTTTGAAGTGCTCCGTGAGCGTATGACTTTGGTCGGTTTTGGCTCATCTTGAAAGACCCAGACAGTTGACTGCTGTTTGGATTCTGGATCGTAAGCATATATCCAAGACTCATCACCACTAACCATATCATAAACGTGTTTTGACTCTCCTCGGTTGAATCTCTGCAGAGTTTTGCGACACCATCTAACGCGGGCTGTTTTTTGGTCGTCGCTGAGCAAATGTGGTATCCAACGCGAGATCAACTTTCTTACACCAAGTTCTTCGTGCAGGATTTTTTGGATAGTAGTCCCTGAAATGCCCACGGATGCCTCTATTTCCCGGTATGTCACATGACGATCTTCGACGATTAGCTGCCGCACAGCGTCGACATTCTCTTGCGTCATGGCGGTTTTTGGACGACCTACACGTGGCTTATCACTGAGGCTAGAGTGCCCACGTTGAAATTCTAAATACCAGCGTTCTACAGTCCTAAGACAAGGTGCTGCATCACTTAACACAGAAGTTATCTCCTCAAAGCACTGAAGTCGCGTTAATCCCCTTTGAAAGTTGTAGAAAATTATCGCACGCATATTTTCCTTTGATATTTCCATTTTTACCACCGACTAATCACCTTTGAACCGACGCTACAATAAAACTATCCGAATAATCATAAAACATTCTTTTGTTTTCGAATTCTAAATTCAAAAAGATGAAAAAGACATACATATTTTTTTATACAGTCGAAGGAGGTTTGCAAACGACACTACTTAAAAGGCAGCCCTCGTATAATTACTGCTCCGTCTAATTGGTTGGTAAGTACCATAAATACCGAAGATCGGCTAAGGGTAGTCCTTGGGTATATTCAACAACAGGACCGGATAGTATGTCCAAGAATTTCGCCGCGTTTAGAGTGCCGTCAATAAAAACAGGGCCTTTAATTTGGCCCCTGTGTATACCAGTCCACACATTAACTGAGAAGCGGTAGGTACTGATGCGCCGACTCCCGAAACATGTGTGGATTTTCAACACAGAATCGGAGGTTTAGAACGGTTCCCAATGCCATGGCTCGTCTTCGCCCATCGGGTCTTCGCGGACTTTGTCAATTATCCATTGGCAGTAAGTGTGCCTGACTGGAAAATCTCTCGCTAGATGGCTTGAACTTTTTTAAATTTATATGGTTTGCGTTTGTTCCTTTTTAAAATATTGTGCACTGTCTTATGGCAAACTCTAAACTGACGTGCGGCTCTATGCAGACTCGATGTGGGGTTGGGATGAAAATAATCTAAAACCTGCTGCTCGCACGCAGTAGGACTCTGGGGCGGTGAGGCACTAATAGTTGGTTTTCCTATGCCCGTTGTACTGCCAATACTATGGTGCGACCGTTACTAGGGCACGTGCAGCTGTCTCTTTACTTTTCGCGGTATGTTCGCAGAGCTGGCGCTGCGTTTCCATGGGATTCCCCGTAAATTAAAATCACGTCAGTATATTCTGACGCTGAGCACGTAGCACGTGGCGTGATGATTGTTTTACGTACTTACAAAATATTTAAAAATTATACACAACCGTAACCTAAAAACTCACGTGTCTATATCTAACACTAAATATGAATTAAAACACTAAAAATTAGTAATGTGTGTGTCACATAAAACACTATCACTATTAAGTTGGTGTCCTATCACAATAATTACTAACAACAATAAAACAACGATATTAGGAAAACAAAATACGCATAGCGTAATTTTCCAGAGACGTTTCATTTCTGGCACGCATTATATACCTACGCATACCTACAGATCGGCAAAAAATCGGCTATCACATTAAAAATACAAACACATTTGTATTTGAATTGGTTTTTGGGTTAATCAATAAAAAATATTCTGTGTATTGCTACACTTAAGAGCTATTTTGTCGCCATATTGAATGTGTTGATAGTATGGTTATGTCTATGTCTCTGTGATGGAAGAATTTATCTAGCTTAGAACTTTAAAATAATACGTTGACTTACTTTACATTTAAAAGTAAGTAGTAAGAAATAAATAAAGTAGAATAATATTACCGTAGACAGAAAAATCTCAATAATACCTAGTAGACCAGTGTCGAAGCCTTCAAAAAAGGTAAAAAGTGCAAAAAAATCGTAGTAGAATGAAACCTATTAGAAAATGTTGAGAATATTACAAAAATGAAAGGAAAAATAAATTACGGTCGATTCGAGTTCGGGAAGTGGGAGAGGGTGAGTTTTTAAGGGTTAAAATCGGTTTATCTCGATTTCCGGAAAAACTACAAGTCTTATGGAAAAAAGTTAAATGGAAAAGTTGTAGGTAATAAGAAGATCTACAACTTTTGTATGTACACTTTTTTCTCATAACCTCAAAATTCACATGAAAAACTCAAAAACCACGTTTTTGGTTTTTTATTTTTATCTTTTACAAAAAAAATTTTTTTTTATGAAATTTGGTGAGAACTTACCTTTATATATACCAAACACACAAGAATTTTTTGGATTTGAAAAATTAATTTTTTCTCCTTATTTTTATTTAATACCGAAAAAGCACCCTAATTTTCAATCGAAAATTCACGCGTCAAAATATTAGCTTTTTTAGAAAAGTTGGTGGGCTTTTTATTCGTTGGAATTTCTACTTTCTGATAGTGTAATAAAAAATATACGTCACTATGGAAAATATTTTCAAAAAATTAAAAAAATCAAAAATACTCGAACCGAAAAATTATTTTTCTATCATTATGTACAAATTTGAGCTATTTATTAATGCGTACGTAAATACAAAAGTTGTAGATCTTCTTATTACCTACAACTTTGCCATTTAACTTTTTTCCATAAGACTTGTAGTTTTGCCGGAAATCGAGATAAGCCGATTTTAACCCTGAAAAACTCACCCTCTCCCACTTCCCGAACTCGAATCGACCGTAATTTATTTTTCCTTTCATTTTTGTAATATTCTCAACATTTTCTAATAGGTTTCATTCTACTACGATTTTTTTTGGTTTCAAAAATTATCGACACTGGTCTATAGGCTATTTGACACTATCAAAAATATACTACGAATTATAGTCATCATATTATACAAGATATTAATAAACCGTATACAAGTCTATTTTATATAAAAAAAAATGCATATTTATTTTAAAATTTGCGAAATAAATTAGTAGCAATTATTTGTCAACGTCAAAAACGTTTTGTGATTGGTTGAAACTCAGATGACGTCACTGGCAAGTAAACTCTTGCCGAACTTCCTATGCCGCGTTCCGAATCACGCTAACGGTGCCCAGAATGCAAACGTCATAATAAGTCGGACCGAATCGTTAGAACGCTCACGCGCGCTTACGATACTATTTGATTCGGACCGCTCGGTGTCAGCACGCATGTCATAACATAATCAATATACGTTAACGTAATTAATTTATATTCAGACTCCAAAAATACCTGCAGGTCTATAAAATCAGCCATTATCACAACTATAATCTATATTTAATCACAAATAATTTAAATTGGTAATATGGTTCACAACAATGACAGCTTTGTGACAGCTATACTCACGATGCTTAGGCGCAAAACATGAACGTCGTTAGCAAGGCAGATGACGTCAAGTGAGCTGACATGAGCATTGTAAGCACAAAACGGATCGGGTATTATCGCGCTGTTAGCGCTATTCGGAACGCGGTACTAGTGTTTACACTTTAGTCGCTTGCGTTTGACGTCAATATAAACATATTGCGCTGCCATGACAGTTAGCACTGTTTTAGGCGCGAGTGTAATAAGTCAAACTTTAACATTATTTTTTGTTGTTAATACCTACTACTTATTTTCTGGAAATATTTATGTAACGTGTCTAACAAGTCATAAAGTATGAAATAAAAAAACAACAATTGTCAAATACCCTATTACATCGAACCTGTCCGTGCCGCTCAAGTAACGATATCTTAGATTAAAAAATACAAGGGCTAAAGGCTTATAACTGCACATTTTGAATATGGGAATACAAAAAACTGCACACTCTAGAATTGTTCTAATAAATGTTTGAAAATTGATGCATAAGGGCATACAGAAAATGCATAATTATATATCTTGGACAATACCTAATGTATATTTTGAAAATCTCAAGGTACCTATAGAAAAACTGCACATTAACCAAAAAAAAACTGCACACCCCTCAAGTTTTCACTAGTGATCCATTATTTTGCAAAAAAACAGAAAAATCAAATCTGGAATCAATTTATGGCTTGGCTACACGGTACTTGATGACCGAGTTCAAGGTGACCTAGACTTGTGACCGTGGACTTGCAGATCACAAGTCCCGTGTAGCCAAGACATGCCTTTGAGCCCCACACCTCATGTGTGCTATTTTCATTTACAGACTGTGTACACGGTCTATAATTTTCATCTACTTTTCTATTTTCCTTGGCCAGTGGTTCCCATTGCCGACCGCCCAACCCAAATTGACCGGTGAGTCCTTGCCCGCACCGCGGTTGATCCCTCTGAAGAGGGCCAAGCGGCCCTGACCCAGAACCCCCATACCCCCTACGGGATGTGAGAGAAGGCTGAAGAGTGGGTCTCCGTTCAGTCCGTTCCAGCCGACTTCACACGATGACGTATGCCGCGCGCGCCGCACGACCGTGCTGTTATTGCATGAAGTTCTATGTTCCGTGTTTCGTAATGAAGATAGAAGATGTTCAGTTTTCCAGAATGAAGATGTTCTACGTATATTAAAGGTTCTTTTCAGGACCGCTTCTTGTTTCACGACGTCGCTAAAACAGTTCTTATCAGAACTATGTTATTCGTGTTTCATTCGAACGATTTACATCGCTAAAACAGTTCTTATCAGAACTATGTGATGCGCGTTTCATTGGAACACGAACGTCATGACTTGTGGTAATCTTCTTGGTAATCTTCTGGGTGTAAAAGTGAAAGAGGAATTTTGGTGGGTTCTGGTAAGTATATCTCCAGGTGGTATTTAAGCAGGAATTTGGCGCGTAGGTATTTAGCGTAAGTTTTAAAGTGATTCTACGTTCTTCTTTTATGAAAATTTATATTAGTAGGTAGATTAATATTTTAAAAGTTTGAACCCTCACATCTCGTTAACGCTCATGAATTACTTACATGATTTTTTATTATATTTAAATATTAGGGTAGGTACCCTATCCCATGCATCGCAATAAGAGCCAGTTAAATCGGGCCGGCATGACCGCGTAGGTACCTATTTTTCACTTACCGGCTCGACATCGGCATAAAGCTCTGCTGTCGCATTCGGTGTGTAAGTAATCGGTGCTTAAGGAGGTGGTAGGAGAAAGGAGGGCAACACATCTGTATAGCCTATAGGTAACCTCTGTGCCGATCTATGGACGTCGATAGTTTGTGGTCGGTAGTCACACAAACTATTTATGTTAGGTAGTCATAAGTCCGTAGTGTATATGTATTCTGTGGTCATAAGGTGCACCAGCGTGGTAATACAAGATGTAGGTATTGATACTTAAAAAAAGGCTACCCCCGATTTTAGATTACCTCCTTTACTTCCTTATAGAGTTATACTTATCAAAATCACACAATAAAATGAAAAGTGACAATCCTAGGCGTCAACGCAAGAGCAGAGAGAACGTAAATAAATAAAAGCAGAGAAAACGTAGTGATTCCATTCTCTCTGCGCAAGGGTAGATATTTAAGTAGACGAGTGGGCATATACAACCTACTATTCTTATGTACTATGCCCGAAGGTTTACGAAACTTTTGAATGCGTTGACTTAGAAGTTTGTAGTATTTCAGGGTTTTAAAATGTCGCAGACCCCACAGTATTTGACATAAATTTCAGCTTTTTTTACGCATTTTCGAGAAGGCATTGACAGAAGTACAGACAGACAACAATAAAGATTACCTACGTATTTTCTTTAAAAAACACGGAAGCCTTAAAATGAGATCCACTGCTAGACACTGCCCACCTCCCACAACTAAGATGCTTTGTATTTATTCCTACAGTATGCGTTAAGTGAAACATTTTAACTCGTAGAAACGCCCCAGGAAGAATCACAAAACACAAGTTACGCCGATGCATTGCTTTCTTTCCTTCTCCAATGGGCCACCGTAAACTCACAAACCGCACGTCATGAGACCCATGCTAGGTCTCATGTAAACGAGATACCACTCCGGTCCTTACAAAGTTCGATTTATCGTTACCTTACTTGCCTTAATCAACTACATCGGTAATCAGTAGTCATATCTTTTTGGTGTTCCCCACTGTTAGTTTACTGTAAATAACAATTACATTTCCATAACCATTCATGACACAGAGTTTCAAATGAAACCAAGTTGCAATATCACAGAGTAATTTTATTTATAACAAATATATATTATTCACTTACAACATACATTGGATTATATTTATTTATACAGGTAGGTATGGGAGCCTCATACATTCTTCTAATATATTAAAATTGCCAAAAGAAACTAAATTATACTTACATGTAATCTAACTAGAGAGTAAAGTATTTTGAGCTATAAAAGTTGAATTATACAACTAAATAGGAAACTAGAATATTCATAGATTGCAAAATGCAAGGAAAATATATTTGGATTGACTCATGTATTGTGTGACATTTCAGAAGTTGTTATCTGTAATTTGTTACTTATAAATTAGGTACATTTAGCATTGTAATAACCATAGATTTGGAATTGTTGTCACTATGTACATTCTAAATCTATGGTAATACACTGATGATAATTACCTACATGGTATATGGAAGCAAACCAGCCCATGAAAATATCAGGTTGAAAAACCGACTAGAAAAACTTCACTAAAAATAAATAAGTAGGTTTACTCCTACAATACAATCACAAAAATAAATGAATAGGCCTTGATCAAGCATCTAATTTGGAAAGCCATTGTAATTTTTTTTTTTTAAATAGTTTTTAAAATAAATTACTACCGGAATTAACAAGTTATTACTTGAGAATTACATAAATAATGATGATACATTATATTCCCTACAACTAAAACAAACATCTTTGTTGTCTAACAGAGAGAAGGAAACCTTAAAATATATAATGCAGGAAATTATAATAAAAACAAAAAACTAAAAACATATTTGTAGCTGTTATGAAATGTTGTTTCATAGTAAATCAATCAAGCAATCAATGATTTTTTTTGAAATTTCAGGTATTACTTATGATATTAATAGCATATATGACCTGGAACATGAGCAACAAAAAAAGTATGACCTCCATGTAAGTCTGATAATTAATTTAAGTAACAAGAGTACAGTCTGAGAGTAAATAAGACATGATTCATGCACATTAATTGCCACTGCTCCCTGATAAATCGAATATTTTTGTTGTGAAACAAGTGAGAATGTATTTTTATTACATTTGTATAAAAAAGCAAGATGACTGCATAATATCTTAGAGATCATGCCATAATATCTTAAAGAAATGCCAGCATCTGCATGACCTTTGATGATGCGGATGTCTGTGGGAATTGGTGATCAATTACCATCAAGTGACCTGACTGCACATTTGCCTGCTATGCTATAAAACTAATTATATAATTAATAATTTTGGAAGATAGTCATAGTTTTCCTTCTAATTTCGCTGCTGCCTCCTATTATTGCTGAATTTAACACCTTTCATGTTAATATCAATCATGCTTCTATGACATAGATCAGTAATGCATAATCTGTTAGTGGGAGTGTCAAGATCCATTGCAGCTGAGTTAGGCCAACAGGACGGGGCCCTTCTTGGTCATATAATACTGCAGCAAAACGAAAGCTATGCATGTTGCATCATGTATGGTGTGTTTCCAGTGGCTCATCGGAATGGAGGAGAGAGGCTGTTGGCCTCTCTCCTCAGCACAATAAAAATGCAGATGTCTATGGGCATTGGAATTCATAAAGGCTCTCATTGTTCATTTGCCATTTTAGGCTGTATATGTGTAGGCAAAAAACAAATTACGCTCCCTGAGGCACTAATTAAGTGAATAACTTTCATAAAGGTAGTTCTGTAATATTTTGTTCATTCAGAGAGTACAATTCTAATATAATATTATGATGACTACTTACGTACAGATAGAAAATTCTAATCATTGTAATAACTACAAAATATGTTTAAAACAGGTGGTAAGTTGGATGTTGTTGCTATGTTCACGCTCCCTAACATTATCTTATTATGTTTAATATCATAGGTCAGCATGTGTGCTAATGATTGTTAGGCAAATGGCCTACACTGCAGAACAAACAACACTATATATATACTATCACAGCAGCAAGATATCTTACTGCTATACTATTACTAAACTTAATTACTAAATGATACTAAATAAACATACATGTAGGTAATGCAATTACAGCCAAATGTAAAATAATTTATATTTACAATCATAGAAATAAGAATAACAATTATTAAATTGATGTACAAATATTTATCAAGTAGGTATTTATTTATAACTGGTGAAAATGTTTTACTCACAATAATATGGAATGTAAACAAATAGCTTAAATACAGAAAATATATTCTAAAGAACAATATAAAGAAACTATGTGCTTAATTGTGAAAATATTCAAAAGTTATTTTAAGCATTTTGCGAATTAGGTCAATACTAATTTGTTCAAAAGTAATTAAGTCTGTTGTTGGTTTTATTACACTTGAGAATAGCTCTGAGGCATTGTGTATGAAGTTTGGCCAAAATTTGGCCAGGGAGGACTAAAGTGTTTCAAATACTTTAAAATGTACATAAAAAAATAACAAAAATAACCTTTTCTTACATTAGTTCAGTCTTTGGTAAAATTGAGCTAAAATAAATAATGCCTATATGAAATAATTACTGATGTGTAAGAAATGGTTTGATAAATATTAGAATTTAGTAACTGGATTTAAATGAAATTACTCGTCTTTAGTGTTAAATTTAAAAAGATTTGTAAATGATTGCCATAAATATTTTAATCAAGTAATATAGATTGTTGATACATGTTGTAATGTCTAAACTTTCTTTATGAATGTGTAAATTAAACAAGAATAAAACTACTTTAGTAGGCCTTTAAATAGGTTTATTTAGATTATTTAAATCCCTTTGTTTCAATTATTTTATACTTAGTTTAGTTGTCATGTGAGGTCTGAGTTAATCCACAATGTTATAATCCCGTAAACTATATTATTTTTGTTATAAGTATTACTCATAATATATAAAGAAATTGAAACCGACCCCGGTTTGGTATCTGTTATAATAAAAATAACATTCCTATTATGACCTGGGATTGATATTAATTCCTTTGCTTATCAGCCAGAAATATCAAATTTACTAACTGTATGTATCTTAATGGAATTGAATGTTTATTATTCTTGAGTTAATAAAATAAAAGTAAACAAAGAACTATCAGTATTTGTTTAAATTGAATTATAGATTACAAAAATACGAGTATTTAATATTAAGACTAATATTTCTTTCACTGAAAATACATACCTATGCATAAATACAATTTTAACATGTAACAATGTACAAATAAATAATATACATATCTAATACAACTAAGGAACCAGAGGTGGATCGTCTTGACCAATCATTACATCTTCGTACATAACATCGGTGTTTCTACGCAAATTGATCTTTCGTCGTATGTATTCCATTAAACTATACTTTCTTATGACTAACACCAAACCTACCACTACTAGAGATATTGTGAAGATTGATATAACCACAGCTGTAGTATCGTGAGCCATGAAAAGATCAGAGTCTGAGTCTACGCATTGCCCATCATCCATCGCATAGCCTTCCAAACAAACGCATTTGTGCAACTCCGCGCTACATTTTTGATTCTTTCCGAGGCACATTCCTATTTGGGTCTCATTGCAGGGCAGGATATTCTCTGTTAAAAAGAATGAAGCTCTCGAATAAAATTGCCAGAACAAATTGATTCAATTAAATAATTGTCTACTTACCAGAGGAGGCGCAGCCTAAGATATTCAATATTACAATGGCAATCATTTCGACGATTTTGATACCCATGTTTAATGAATATATTTATGAATCACATTAAAGCATTCTAGAGAAAGGTGAATGTACAAAATGAAACTGAACCGAAAGTTCTAAACGTAGTTTTGGTTGCGCCAGCAAAACACTAATAAATTGAATACCTATCACAAACTATATAGAGACTATATACCTATTGACATTTGACATTTACTGCAGACTTCTCAAAAGTAGCCAAGTTGACATCAGTTGTCAACTTGACAGTGGAAGCTGCGACTGCGTTCATCAATTTAGTTTAGTTTCAATCATCGGAAAGGCAAAGAGACAGTAGATGAAGTACGGATGTGACTTTATTTTTGTGAGTACGAGGCCATAGCGTCCCGGTTGTTCAACGTCGTAGTATAATATTTTATGCGTTTCTGTAGTAATTCTTCGATTAAAATTGAGAATATTAGAAACGGCATATTATTTATGTAGCGATATGTTGAGTACGTGAATGTGATGTTACAAGACGAAATATTCCAACTGATCTGATTTTGTTATTGAAAGTTTTCGTACGATATTTGGTTAAACTTCTTCTAGTAATTGGCTCAGAGAAATAAGTATTATATTGATTTACTTTGTTCTGCATATTATTATGTGTATTTCGTGATTTTATTAAGAATTCGCGAAGAAATTATGTAAAATAGTAAAATGTTTAGTTACGATAGTGCTTGACAAAGCGGTGACGTCACGAGTAGGTATCGATGAAACTTAAATAATAAATTGTTGTACGAATATACTAACACTAGTTCCTAAGGAATATTGTATTAACAGCTTAAAAATGTGGGCCTTTGTTGTCTGAATAAAGATTATTATTATTATTATTGTGTTTATAGGATTATTCCTTCTCGGTTGGCCAAGACCAACCGGTAGCTAACAAAATCCACGGGCCAAATCCAAGTGGACATTATAATGTATTTGTGTTGGTGTTGGGTTTAACTGCAGGAATTTTCTAGTGATACGGCAAGTATTTAGAATGACTGCTTTCTGAAGGGTAATGTAAGTGAATTTAATTCCTTTAGTGAGTTGTGCAAGTTGTTTGGGATAATACCTGTTGTGGATAAAACTATTGGTATAATGGTTACCTGACGCAAATTCGACATGCGGGTTATTTCATCTTTTATTTCTATATATTTATTTAATTTTTCCGCACATAACATCCAAACCACAATGGTTTGGATGTTATGTGAATTAGGTACTGCTATGTCAATTAAATATCCTGTTTTATTGGTTTTATCCATTAATATAATGACCGGCCTATTATTATTATTATTATCTCTCTGACAGAAAACAGGAAGTAAAAATAGGACAATATGTTAGTGTGTATGGATCAGTTAAATGTGGTGTTCCTCAGGGAAGTGTACTTGGGCCAACGCTATTCTTACTGTATGTAAATCAGTTATGTAATATGAATATTAAAAATGGTAGGATATTTTCGTATGCAGATGATACAGCGGTGACCTTTTTTGGAGACAGTTGGAATAATGTCCGTGAAAGTACTGAAGCTGAATGGCAAAAATAGCATATAGGCTTGAAAATAATTTACTAACGCTAAACATTACTAAAACTTACTATATTTGCTTTTCTATTTATAATAATACACAGCCCCCACCAGATTTTCGAGTTAAAATGCATAAATGCCCAAACCCACAGGATCCAGACCACAGCCTGGTCGTCATTTTATTAAACAAATTGTAACTCTCAGTTAATTCTTCACGTAAAGTCATAGCTGTATAACTAACTAACTTAACATATAATATTCTATTTTTTATTTGAGATAGAATTCCGATCTCTGGATGATTAACAGTACCTATAGGTAAAATAAATAAAACTCTTACAAATACCCAGTATTATTTACTTTTAATTATTTATTAAGTATGTTATCCTCCTTAAGCTTTTTACGAACTGAACATTTTAAATAAAATGACTGCCACAACACGTCACATGCTGATGACGTGGCGTGGCAGTTATTTTGGCCCTAATACAAACATACATACATAGAGATTGCCACAATATGTCTCGATCCTTACAAATTTTATCTCTTCCTCTATACTCTCCGTATTTGTATATCGAGATGCCTACTCCATCAATCTACATTATAATAATAACAAAAAATAAGAATTGTTGGTTTGAATGAAAATTATTTCATTTTTGCAAATAAAACCTTTTAGCAAATTGAAATATACCTACCCGAATGCTAAAATCAATTATTACAACATTGAATTATTATTACTAAAGTACCTACTTTAGTACTATTAATTCAATGTATTGCAATAGGAAGAACGTATTTTAAAAAAATGTGTTAATAAGTTATAAGTATACAAGGTTGATAAAAGCAAGAGGCGTTAAGTTAATCTGAAACTATTAAAAAAGTTTACGACAAGTATACGAAAATACTTTTTTTCAACAAGCGAAAAAATGTAATCATGCTTTGTACCGGGTGACTACAACGAGAGGCAATCTCGCACTGCCGCACATAGTCATGATCAGCTGACGATACAGCGTGCATGAAATAAGGAAAAACTTTAAAAAAATTCCTGTGGCTAAACTATTGCTCCGATTGATATGATTTTTGTTGTGTAGTCAGGAAATGATATACTAAATATGTGGTTTCATTTAACTAACCTCGCTTTTATAAGCCATGTGTCTAGTACACAATCACACAATCGTCAATAAACAAACAATAAAATAACTTATGTGCAAAAATTACTTTCACAAAAATAATTGTTATTGAATACCTAACATTATTATGTAAAAATATAGAATATCTTCATACTTTAATTATAATACTTAATACTAATAGTTCATTTTATAAATTAATTCCAGTCTAAAAATTATATTCTTCCCCAGATCCGTATGAATACTTTTCTGGAAGGACGTAGTCGGCTTTGTCGTGACCATACGCTTCCTTTCCTCCGTTGCCGTCACTCGCGCCTCCTCTGTATCAACAAACATCAAATGTAAATGTGGTGACATGTTCACATGTAATAGTAGTAGAATATAATCATTTAATTTAATGTGATTTAAATTATTCTTGATTGTAATTTATTATGACTTGATACCATAAGGTAAATCTAATACCATCAGCTCTTTTTTGTTTTTGGTACCCGGAGCCCGGGTGGTTCAACCGGGTACAGTGTCGGGCTCGGCAACTGGGTAGGCCCTACCGACTAAACCTCTGGGGGGGCCTTCAGCCGCTATGATTGGAGAGCCCCGGATCTACGAGCAACAGGGCCTTTCCAGCGACAGCTGGTCTCGGTGAAAAGGCCAGACTTTTCTTCTTGGGGACTATCCGGCTGCCTTTGAACAGTCCCTACTTCAACATTGGAACCGTGTAATGGGGTCAGGTTCCTATTCTGATCCCTGGTCCCAATGCTCCAACGGAGCACGCCACGCTGGCGGTCCCAATCCGCGCAGCCATCTGCTATTTCAGAGGGACGGGCGGAGAACCTCGGACATTGGCTGGTCCTATCTACAGGGCGACGGACCAATAATCAAACCGCCGTAGAGGACGTCCTCCCTGGACGGTAACGACACACCGCATCAACTTTTCCTGTGTGGCCCCACCGTCAACGCATCTGACGGTGCACCTCCGTTCGTTCGCGGGATACAGAATGCACGGCACGGCACAATCTACACACCGAGACACCTCTCCTACCGCGACCCCTCCTCTATGGACGCATCCAGAGCGGGCCCTGGGGAAGCCCACTCGGAGCGTCCCCTCCTGGGATCCCTCTTGGCTTCACCGTGGTGGCTCGAGCCACGATTATAAAGCCCCCTCACCATGACAAGGTGGGGGATACCATCAGCTATATACTATAGAGCAGAAAACAGATAATCTTTCTCTCGATGAACTCAAAAAAAAATTGACGACTATTGACTCGACTCGAAACTATTAGCATCAAATTTGGACTTGCCAACAACCGACTGTCATAATTTACAGTATTATTATACGTGAATAGTGAGATTGTGCGAAGTAATTACCATGGCTCTATTACCTCAAACACGCGAGCGGCCACGGTGGTCAGGTTAGAGCAGTAGAGAGGGTTTGGAAAATAAGAAGTCTAAAGTAAGATTGATGAGATGCCTTCTATGATGAAAAGACATGGTCTCTGAAACTACACGATGGTCGCAATACCGGTACGTTAGAGGTGTGGTGCTGGGGAATCTGTTGACAATATCATGGACCGCGTGTCACGCCCGCGCCATCTAGAAACAACTCTACATGAAGTAATCGGCTCTTGTCACCTGGCCAGCTACGAATATTTTACTTCTGCGACCACACTTAACGGAAGGAAAGCTTGATGAAGCCCAACGCCAGGTGCTTCATTCTCGCGGGACGGACCAAATTTAACAAGTAACCGAATACACCTCGGCCCAATGTGATCGCTAAGCCTTTAATCGACAAAAAAGCTGTCCATAAACATGACATGTGATTTCTATGCCCTCACCTGCACCACCCCAGCGACTGCACCAAGAGCGACCGACAAAGATGCTACATAGTAAGATTTGTACTACGCACAGGTCGCACGCACTAGTTCGTTTTACATGTACATATGCTCTTGATTTTACCTACAATTCAAACATTAGCCATTCTCAAATCAACTGGCCTATGGGAATATGAACATGAAGTCAGCTACCTCAGCTCCTCGTGGTGTCGCTCCGGTTTGTCCTCCGCGTCCCGCTCGTCGGCGTTGTCTCCGCTGGCCTCACGGTACCGCGGCGCTGGAAGAGTGTACGTTCAAATAAAACAAGACTGCATACTTCATTATATATAATAATTATATTTTTAACAAAATTACTCCTTAAAATTTTGGATAAACAGTATCTTTCCTACTACCAATAATATAAGATTCTTATCGAAGTGCGAAGTCTTTAAAATTTTCTTTCTTAGTAAAATACTTTTTGTGTGCTTTTTGTACTGTGCTGACGGCAAGAACTCATTAATTGATGTTTACAGAACTTTATATACTATAGTATAATAGTGTTATTAAATTGATTTTTCAAAGTTCTGTAAATGGTAAGAGGTAGTGCCACACTGCATGTCGCATGCAGTCGAATTGGGCCGGCACGACCGGGGAGGTACCTCTCGCTTACACGAGACTGGCGTAAAGTGACAGCTATGCTGTCGCGTTTCGCGGGAGGAGAAAGGAGGGCAGCGCATCTGTATAGCCTCTATGCGGATGTTTGTGGGCGTCGGTGGTCATGAAAATGGCTCCGGCTGCTCGTTTGCCCTCCTATATCATAAAAAAAACAAAAAAAAATACAGCCATACAATATCAACGACAAAAACTAGCAGTAAAATAGTCCTCTTGCAAATTTGATGGTCGGTTTTTAACGGCTCTCAGCTCACCTTTGGTCTCGCGGCGGTGGCTGTGCGCGCCGGCCTGGCCCTCGTCGTCGTGGCCGTACGAGTCCTGCTTCTCGAACTCGTAGTTGTCGCCGGCCTTCTTGTGGTACGAGTCGAAATGTTGGTATCCCTTTTTGCCGCCACCTTGCTTTTTCCGCGAAAATCCAATTTCACCGTCGCCATCGCTCTCGTATGATCTGTGGTAATTCTCCGGCTGAAATTATAAATAAATTATTTATTTTCTAAAATCTATACACATACATTTTAAAACATTAAACAAACAATCCCGAACACAATAAATAGACTTAACAAAATAGGTCTCAACTCTCAGTTCAACATTTTCTGGCACAGATGTCAGTTGACAACAAGGACACGCCAACGATTCTACTAATCTTTCTTTGCTAATCTTTGAAGGATTATATTATAAAGTAAGGCCAACGTATCGAGATAAAGAATGTAAACAAACTTTTAGCAGTTCAAAACATTTTATTTTAAGAAATTATATACAAGTTTTATTAAACGTTTTCGTTCGGTTTCTAATCGTCGTCGTCAACTGTAGTCGTCAAAGGAAAACAATTAGTCAGAAGATCTTGAATCAGCCGCATTTATCACAAAATTGTCAATTGTAGTATCAACTATGTGGTTGATGTGGATATATAAATTGTTCTCTACGTTTATGATATGATCCCTTATATGATCCATACAATGTCGACATTTCTCGGTAGATACATTTTGAAGTCCTTCTTGTAGCAAATTGTTTACATCTTCAAATTTAAATGAGGTAGGTATTATATTGCGCGCTACATGTCTCTTCACGTCAACCCACACAAGTTCAAAGAAAATGAGCCCGCAATAATGGCAGTCTTAGAACTTTCACCTTTAAATATTTTTCAACTCACAATAATAAAAACCAACAAGAAATACTAACTGATCAATAACAATAACTTACAAAAACTAAAAAACTATACAGCTACAAAGAAATACGTAATAACTTCAAACACAATCCAAATTAGAAATACAAATGAACTTTTTTTTTTTTATGGTATAGGGGGGCAAACGAGCAGTTGTAGCCATTTTGATGACTACCGACGCCCATAGACATCTGCATAAAGACTATACAGATGCGTTGCCCCCCTTTCTCCTGCCACCTCCATGGGCCACCGGCTACTTCACACCGCACGAAACGCGACAGCACAGCTGTCACTTCACGCCGGTCTCGTGTTTCTTGGTCTCGAACTTGTTCACAAATTATAAATGGCAACCGGCGCACAAAATGTTCCTAACTTCTGTACGGACCGCTGCCCTGTAGCGCGAGGCAGTACGCTATTGCGAAACGACGAAAGTACGAAACACAAAGACAGATTCAGATTGACAGACAAAGTCAGATTGCTTACGATTTTTATCTCGTTTCGTTGGCCTTACATTAGATACCGCGATAATCGCACGAAAGCGCCGCAAAAAATATCTACTGTTGTGGTAGAGAAGTTCGTGGCTTAAGTGTAACCTGGAACGTTACGCAGTAATAACAAAAGGAAGATCACTTTCCATCGATACGTTTTGCAATTCACTTATGTATTACTAGCTTCCGCCCGCGGCTTCGCCCGCGTGCATTTCAGACTTCAAAAATGATTCAAAATTTTTACTTATTATGTTATTCTGATATTCATATCAGAAAGAAAGAAAGATATAATTATTGTGAAATCCCTTGAACTCTTTTACATTCGGGTGATCGTCCTAAGCTCTTGGGAACTGCACCAAAAACGATTTCTATATGATCTTGGCTTAAGCGACACATTCTTAAATATTTAAGTTTTGTTTTGTAGATACTGAAGAGTAGTACCCTTTTTTTTAAGCTTTCAATGCATTTATTAGCAACTCAAGATACCTATAAGTGAATACTGGAGATTTCAGAACAGGTAAATATTGATTCTTTTTTACTGTTCTCGCTCTGTGTAGCTTCGTTTTCTAGACGCTAAAGCTCAACTTCAAGATGCATTATATTGCTTTGTCTAATAAAACGAATACTCCGTATTTATTCTACAAAAACATGAATTCTAACGTTTATTCGCAAATTATAAGTGCTAATACTATGTAGACAGCTATTAAAAAAAATGTAATCAAAAAAATAGAAATTAAAAGTATTTGTTATGTTAGTACTAAATAATATAATTATTTTATATGTTAATCGAATGCATTGTCTTCTCTGGTGAATGTTGTGATTGCCTATAATTGAAGCACCATTTATCTTGTATGCTTTCATATTTAATTTATATAATAATGTATTCATTGTGTGCCTTGTTGGCGATCCATAATAAATAAATAAATAGACCTGTAAAACTAAAACTACCTTCGGCAATCAGCTCACTGATGATAAAAACAATATGTAAATGTAGGGTAGATATTGTATGCTGTTGGTATCCCTTTACACGCACACATTGACGGTTTTAAAACAATCTGTACATAACTGTCACGCACACACTGTGCGAAAATGAGACGTTTTCTTTGCGATGTTTATTTGAAATGCTCTATCTAGAAGTGTATTAGATACTGATTAACAGGCAGTTTCTATAGCCGTTCAATTATCAATTACTACTAAAAAAGCTTGTGTAATATAAGTTATATAATATCGAGCTAGCGGTGACACATCTATACAGCCCGTGGCAAATTCATCAGATGAGGCCTCACTTCTTCTCTATATAAAGGAACACAAGCAATAATGTTATATAATAGGGAGCCCCGCTCTTTAAGTATAATCAAAGATACTGATATAATTTATCAAACAACATAAATAATAATACAAAAATGACACGAATGAGCTCACAATATACTTACACAGATTACGTTACTATAAATTTCAACGTAATGGATTACCACTATTACGACACATGGGAGAAACATTTATTTACTGATAATGTTGTACAAGTATCACTTGGCAGTATGGCACGTGGGCAGAATGTTATGACATGCCCATGGTAATATACTTCACAATGTACCAGACCGTAGGTTATATATATTATTTCGATAGCATCTGGTAAACAGAAATGGCTAATTCATAAAGGTGAAATTGGTTTACTAAAACTTGAACCGCAGAACTGATACTTTTTTCAACAATAGAAAAAGTGTAAAATTGTTCTCCGGTTACGATAACACATAAACACAGCAGCAGTTAGTACGGTTACGTAGTGCGTCTGCTGTGTTATTGTAACCGGAGAACAACTTTACAAACCTGAGTCTATGAGGTTTATTATTCCGTCCGGAAATATGAGCACTAAATACCTAAATATGATTCTAAATTATACAATATTTTATATCATCCTTACACGTTCATTTTTGATGAAGATATTTTCATTATTCTCCTTCATGTTCCCATCCACTGTAGTAAATTAACTAATTATTTAATTATTCAATTGATTACGCTTTTGAAATGTCTACTATTGTAATATCAAACGCGATAACTTTAAACATATTAAAAATATTAAGTTGAATAATCATATTATTATATTAATGTCATGTCTACTAATGAGTTGCTTATACCATAGTATTTAAATTTTGTTTGGCACATACGAGGGCGGTTTGATAACTCATGTATTTGATTTTATGACTGTACAAAACCTTTAACTAAAATGTTTTTTTTAAGTAATTTTGTATAGAGCTAAAATCCATTACATTTTCAAATATAGCACGAAAACAGTATTTAAAAAGAAGTTGTGAAGGTGTTGTTAGAAAATGGGTAAACCAGAGTTCCATAATATATTAACCGTCAAGCAAACGGCAGAGAAATTGAAAAAAAAAATATACAGGGTTAGTTTTTGGTCGCCGGCCAAATTTTCAGGTAGGTATGGTTCGGAATCAATATATAATTTTTTCGATTTATGAAATAAAAAAATATTAGATACAATTGTTTGTTTTGTTATAAACAAATTTCTTGGTCACCACGTGGCATCTAGCTCGCGTGTTGCGAAGTCCGGCGTCCTTGATCTTGAAGTCGATACATTTCGTGTAGGAACCATCCATGTATTTTTAAGGACCATTTCAAATCGATGTTTTTTAACAAAATTTTAATTTTTTTTATTTACGTATAGTTAAAAACAAAAATACAATCATTTATTTAAGGTCAGGCTATGCAATCGTGCAAGGAAGACGCAACCTGACCCTAATAATACTACTTAGACCACAGAGGTCCGTGTGTAGTATGGTACACATAAGTAGATACTTATTGAACTAATATTATTCATGACGTTCGTACAAATATTAACATTAGAAATATAATTTTACAACGACTAACAACTAAAAATAGAATTTATATCCTTAATTAGAATATAAACAAAATAATAAAAAATACAAAGATAATTGAGTATTTTTGTCAAGAATAATTTATTCGGGATTAATAAAAAAACTCCTTTAACATTATCTTGATATTGCATTTTGTGATCGAGTCTCTTACGTTAGTAGGTACGTTGTAGGTTGTTAATATAGACGATAATATTTTATAAAACACACCCTTGGAATGATGTTTACTTCTTTAATTAAAAATCTGGCCGGTGACCAAAAACTAATCCTGTATACTTATTATACAGGGCGATTTTCAGGTCGTTTTCGAAACGAAAAATTTGAATTCTATATCAATACAACATAACTTATGTGTATAGTTAATAAATTAAATAACACGTTTTTTATTAAAGTATATATTTATAGCGCTCGAACACAAAAAGTGAGAACTTATAGTAAGGCTACATTATGCTTGTAGTAAGATTTTTACTATCGAATCATTGATACTTTTTTACACGGTCTACAAAAGACCAAACGCGCCTATGGTAACGAAGGCGAAGTGGGAAAGGTTAGCCGAAAATCTGGGCCAGTGGCGTGCTGCGGGAGAGACCGCCGCCGCGCCGTCTAACAGCGGACTGCAACAGGCTGATGATGATAACGAAGGCGCCGCGCAGACGCATTGTTCGGCCAATCACGGCATTGAACGCGAGCGCAAAACTCGTCAGTAGGTTATTAATACGCCATAGACCCGTGACGTAACAATGTTTGTGTTTTACGAGAAAATGAGTGCTCACTAATGGTATCTACAGTGTTTAATTTGTAGTTGTGTTGTTAACGCCACCCGACAAAATTAATTAGTAGCCAAAAGTGTTCATCTAATGAAGAAATGATAGCTAAAAGTGGCCCATAAGTATATAGTATATAATAAGTATTTATTATACCTACACCGTGAATTTTTGATGGTTTTTGAACCGAAGCATGTTTATTTGGAATAACCTGTAGCACCCTTAAAAACGGTTGAAGAATCAATGGTAACCTCAACTATAAAAGATCTTAATTTTAATATTTATTTTTATTTTTTCGATTTCGCCTGTCGTAGGTAATATAGGTACGAGTCGAGTCATTCGTAATCTTGTATAAACGTTTCGCATTTCGCCTCCACGCGCTACGGCGCCACTGTGCATCAGCGGATTGAAACACTTTACAAAGTCCTTATGGACTTTGTAAATACGTACCTATTTTATGTTATTTAATGTGTCTTCGCAAATACGTACTTTATTTTTCGATTCACCACACAAAAGCCGCACATTTTAAACTAGTCTTTCATTTTTCACAATGTGTTTGTTCACAAACTAAGTATAATATGTTGGCATTTGTTGTTCTTTGTAACCATTGCTTTTCGAAAAGTGTGATAGTCGTAACTCGTAACTGCGACAAGTGTGCCAGAGCAATATCCTGGTTAATTAAAACTACTATTCGACAGATGCAGTCGCTTCTTCATCAACTCTTCATTATAAAAGTGTGATAGTCGTAACTCGTAACCGCGACAAGTGTGCCAGAGCAATATCCTGGTTAAATAAAACTACTCTTCGACAGATGCAGTCGCTTCTTCATCAACTCTTCATTATAAAAGTGTGATAGTCGTAACTCGTAACCGCGACAAGTGTGCCAGAGCAATATCCTGGTTAATTAAAACTATTATTCGACAGATGCAGTCGCTTCTTCATCAACTCTTCATTATAAAAGTGTGATAGTCGTAACTCGTAACTGCGACAAGTGTGCCAGAGCAATATCCTGGTGAAATAAAACTATTCTTCGACAGATGCAGTCGCTTCTTCATCAACTCTTCATTACAAATCTTTCCAATAATACATACCTCATAATTATGTCTGTACCCTAATGGTGTATTGTGACAGCGTATGTACTGCTGGCGTGTCTCATCTGTCTCCCCGTAGCTTTACTAGTCGAAACAAAAGTTATTGCCTTCTTTGGAGGCCACTGCACGTCCACCGGTAGAAGTCCACTGCTTAGACTGTCGTCCAGTCTCTGGCCGTATGATAAGACTCTGTGGTATGATAAGACTTCGCTCGATAGCATAATAAAAAAACAGGTCAAGTACATGTCGGGCCCCGCGCAGTGTAGGGTTCCGTAGTTGCGTATGACAAATATGATAATTAAAAAAATTACTTTACCTTGTTCGTAAATTATTTTCAATTAAATTTATATGAAATACTTTTCCGAATACATTTTATATGTTGGTAGCCTATAACATTTCAGTTTTTATTTCCTACTCAGCTCTTATATGTAGTTTTCCTTTAAATTTCATTACATATACTAGGGCTGTAATTTACCCGCTGGAAAGATAAATGGGAGGGAAACTTACCTCGAACCAAAAATTTTAATTAAAATCAAATATTTTAGAAACTGATCTCTAAATCGAAGAATGGTGTTCTTAACCTCATAATATTTTTTAAAGACCTACTCAACGATACAACACCACATGATGGGTGGCAAAAAAAAAATAGGTACTCCCATTTTTCTTACTACGTTCTTCGTTTACTACGGAACCCTAAAAATTAGAAAGTTTACAATTTGACTGTATGTTTTTTGTGTGTACCAAATACGACACAAGTCATTTTTTGGTTCTTAGTCAAATTTTAAAATAAGGAACTATAAGTCAAAAAAATTTGTGTTAAATACTATCGTCTTATCGTAACATTTTGTTAAATAAAAATAGATTTGAAATGGTCCTTAAAATACATCAATCGTTGTTCGCACATGTATTGACCTCAAACAGCTGACGCTAGCATCTAGCCTACCGAATTGCGCATCCAAACTAATTGTAATTGTTTTCTATCTTTAATTATAACAGATTTTTATTGAATAATTCGTTGTGATTTTCTCATGAGACCAACGTTATAGAATGAATTATTATCGATTCTGAACCAAATGTGAAATTTGGCCGGTCTTTAATAAATAACTCTGAATACCGGCCCGCGTTGTTATGTACAAAATATAAACTCACAGGCGCTGCCCGAACTTCCCGCACGTAGGAGCCCACGGAGGCTGTGTCGCCCGCCGCCTCCTGCCTCCTGCCTCCCAGCGGCCTCTCGCCTCCCAGCGACCTCGCGCTCGCTAGCTGGACGAGCGCCAGCGTCAACATTATCACCTTCATTGCTTTCTACTTAAAACAACAAATATATCAAAATCGAACCGATAGGCTATTTAGACCCTGCTATTATTATAAATGTGACAATTTGTATATACTTGTTTGTTATTTTTTTAAGCAAAAAATACCAAACGGAGTTAGTTGGATGACCTGTAGCTTACATTTCTATTGTACGTTGTTGATACGGGCGTGTTGCCGTGCGCCCCGGTGACTAGAGGAGGGAAGGACCAAATGAGACCTTTAGCTGTCACCAAAAGGGAGGAGGACCAAATGAGACCTTTAGCTGTCACCAGAAGAGAGGAGGACCAAATGAGACCTTTAGCTGTCACCAGAAG
>LUGF01009738.1:46726-57248 GCA_001625245.1 Calycopis cecrops
AAAGATTAAGTCCAGCGAGAAGAAGAAGAAATTAAAAAGTTACTTGTGACATTTATGACAGCGTCGGCTTGTTTACATTTTGAAATTGTTTATTTTTCTAATCAAATTATTGCTAGCATTAAGGAAACACTTTAAATATCCAAATATTTGAATAAATAAATGTTAGTGCTGTAAAAAGTGCTCTTTGACAAGTGTTTTAAACGTTTCAAGACTTTTAGCTTGTCTAATCTCGTTTGCCCTTCAAATCACACACAACACAGCCGGACGACACGGCTCAACACACTCTGGCAAACTGTACTAAATGAACCACTACAAGGGTGGCCCTAGCGATAGAATTTGGCGACCATAGACTCTCGCTGCACAACATCGTCAGTAAGATTCTGGGCAGCGAGAGATGTTGGGATGCTTTCTTCTCCTTCTGCGCAATCATAAAGCAGCAGAAAAATTCGCCGAGAGAAAGCGAGAGGTGCGAGCTGATGCACTCCCCATCGGCAAGGACAAAAAGGCAGGCGTCGGGCACAATAGACCCGTCAACTGCACTGAAGGTGCCGTATGGCAAAGCCGGGGGGCCGAGTGGTGGAATGCTCCCGATTCCTTGGCACCCCAATAACGGCGAGATGGACGTGCCGCAGGGATTTAGAGGGTAAACCGGCAATTGGCCAGGAGTCCCACACTTCTCGGGGCTCACTCCACGGGGCCTGCTGTGTAACGTATTCCCCTGCCTAAAAAAGTGATACCGGCGCGGCGTAGTAAGCCATGCTATTCCCCCGAAGATGCTGCAACCTTGTCGTGGTTGGTGGCTTGCGTGCCTTTGTGATCTTCAAGGCTATCCCGAACAGATTCAGCAGAAGGCGGCGTGGACAGGAACGAATGACGGAACCCCTGTAAAGGGAGCATTGCATTGTTTAACGTTGTAGCAGGGATTGTTTAGAGGCAGCGGGACAGACCCCGAGTAAGAGTCTGGCCTCTTCACCGAAGCCAGCCTGTCGCTAGAGGGATCCTGTTGCTAGCAGATCCGAGACCCTCCAATTATTACGGCTGAGGGCAATCGGCTTTAGTCGGTATTACACTATGTGTTGAGTCGACATAGGTCTAGGGGACACCCAGCCCGGGTGCCCTAGGTACAATACGTATATGTATTCACCTGCATAAATTTAAAAAATCCAAGCAGTTTGTGAGTTGCCCATTGACAGAGGGTTTTTTATGGTATATGGGGGCGAACCAGCAGTTGGAGCCATTTTCATGACTAGCGACGCCCATAGACATCCGTATAGAAACTACACAGATGCGCTGCCTTTTCCTTTCCTTCCTTCCTCCTATCTCTTTCCTTTCTCTTCCTACCTCCGTAGGCCACCCGCTACTTACACACCGCACAAAACGCGACAAGACAGCAGTCACTTTACGCAAGTCTCGTGTAAGCGAGAGGTACCTCCCCCGTCATGCCGGCCCATTTCGGCTGCATGCAAGCATGCAGTGCGACACTACCTCTTACTAAAATCTCTATTCTAACCAAATGGGAGGCACATTCCGGATAGTGTTATCACATTTACTGATTCTCTAGGCGTGTTTACGTCAACAGACGTTAGTAGTCACTGACGATTATGTGATGGAGGAGTGGAGATAAGAGTGGACTCCTTGCACGAGCGATAGCTGAACAAGACTCGTTTACATGCGGACGGGTTGATTTTTATGTGCCTCTGATGATGATCCGGTAGGCACTTATAGGTTCTCGGAAATAAAAATAGTTAGAATGAATTGGTTTTCAAAATTCAAAGTTTAAGGTTAAATAATTAAACATTATTAAATTGATACATTTTGGGTAATCGCTACATAGTATAAAACAAAGTAGCCTTCTGCCATCTGTGTGTCTGTATGATAAAGATATAATCTTTAAAATTACGCAACTGATTTTAATGGGGTTTTTTAATCGAGTGATTCAAGAGAAATGTTTATATGTATAATATTTTTGAAGTCCGAAATCCACGTGGGTGAAGCTGCGGGCGGAAGCTAGTAATTAATATTTTATTATTTTAAATCTAAATGTGTGTAATGTGAACAGGTTGGTTTGTCATTTATCGGGACTGGTGTTGATGGACAATGTAAGATGACCTGGGCGCTTTCGGCGTCGGTATTTTCTTCAGAATGATCTAGTTTATAGCTAGCTCGTGCTTGTTTTTATTGCCTGTAAAATATATGGCGGATTTTTAATTTCCATACTACAATTATTATAAGTAAAGGTCCAGCTACAGATTAATAAACTTGCCCAGCGTCGATGTTAATTTTGTAGAGAATTACTTTGACGATATTAGCGCAACTAGTTTAAGGCGCTGTGCACAGTCACAATAGGTTTTTTCAAACAGTTTTTTAGCTAAATGTAGGTATACATTTAGAACAGCAAAAAAAAAAATGTTTATGTTGGTTATATTTATAAGGGAACCTTTGTTTCTTATACACGTTTTCTGTAAATATTCTCGATACAAAAAAATCATAAAACAACCATTAAAAATGAAATTTTATCAGTTATTAAATTATTATTGATAGGAAAAACGTTATAGAATTAATAACAGTTATGTATATAATAATTCTAACGGGAACTGTTGTTTTTATTTGTCGATTAAAATAAGATATTTGTAAGGAGTAATTTATTTAATGTTTTAAGGTTTCAAAGATTTGAACAAAACACCGCGACATCTTGACGACGACTTCGCTTTTCTGTCATTTCTACGTCGAGCGACAGTGTACGCTGAGGCGCGTTGCTAGACGGACCTATGTCTCTTTGTTCCGCTCGCCGCTAATAACGATTTACGTACTTATTTATTTATTGATGAAAGATTATGATTATTTCATTTTATGATAAGTTTAAATTTTTGTTTGATTTCGTTTTAGTCATAAGTAATCCAAACAGGCAATTAGTTTCTTCTAAGTTCTAACTGTAAGTTTTTTTTGGTATAGGAGGGCAAACGAGCAGTCGGAGTCATTTTCATGACTACCGACGCCCACAAACATCCGCATAGAGGCTATACAGACGCGCTGCCCTTCTTTCTCCTCCCACCTCCATGGGCCACCGGCTACTCACAAATCGCACGAAACGCGACAGCGACGATGTCACTTTACGCCCGTATCACGTGAGCGAAAGGTACTTACCCGGTCGTGCCGGCCCAATTCCGTTGCATAGGAGGATGTAGTGTCATGCACCATGCATGGCACTACCTCCTCCTATACAGCATGGCACTACCCCTTCCTAAAACTTGCTACTTATTTGTTTGTTGATGAAACATTATAATTATTATATGTATTTTATGATAAGTTATTGTTATTGGTGTAAGTTTTTGTTTGATTTCGATAATAGTTATAAGTGATCTAAATAAACAATTAGTTTCTTCTAAGTTCTAGCTGAAAGTTTTTTTTTTGGTATAGGAGAACAAACGAGCAGTCGGAGCCATTTTCATGACTACTGACGCCCACAAACATCCGCATAAAGGCTGTACAGATGCGCTGCCCTCCTTTCTCCTCCCACCTCCATGGGCCACCGGCTACACACAAATCGCACGAAACGCGACAGCGACGCTGTCACTTTACGCCCGTATCAAGTGAGTGAGAGGTACTTCCCCGGTCGTGCTGGCCCAATTCCGTTGCATAGGAGGATGTACTACCTCCTATGCGGAATGGCACTACCTCTTCCTAAAACTTACTACTTATTTGTTTGTTGATGAAACATTATAATTATTATATGTATTTTATGATAAGTTATTGTTATTGGTGTAAATTTTTGTATGATTTCGATAATAGTTATTAGTAATCTAAATAAGCAATTAGTTTCTTCTAAGTTCTAACTGAAAGTTTTTTTTTGGTATAGGAGGACAAACGAGCAGTCGGAGCCATTTTCATGACTACTGACGCCTACGATGCGCTTCCCTCCTTGCTCCTCCCACCTCCATGGGCGACCGGCTACTTACACCGCACGAAACGCGACAGCACAGCTGTCATTTTACGCCGGTCTCGTGTAAGCGAGGATTCGACTGCATGCAAGTATGCAGTGTGGCACTACCTCTTACTAGAAATTGATTTATTTTTGCGGTTTCTTATAAACAACAAATTGTATGAATAAACAATCAGTGTACAAATATGGGCTATGGCTAACAAGAAAAACACAGGATGGAAATTATAAAGTAAGTATTTACATCGTTTTTCATTTATATTGTATCTATCATTATTATTATTATCCGTAATTTTGACGATCTACTACTCTACTATCTAACTACGACTCTAATGGTCTCGTGCGATTAGAAACTAAATGTACTTTATTACTAAATGTAGAATGTTCCCGGTTCAAACCCCAGACCCCTACAATTACATTACATTACATTACAAAAACATTTAAAATAAGATAAATGAACAAAAAGCGTAAAAAAGAAGAGAGGAGAGGCGGGGTTTGAACCAGGAGCATTCTACAATCAGTACCAAAGTACAAGTATTTTCTAACCACACGAGACCGCTAGACCATTGAATATATAGATAACTAGCTGCGCCCCGCGGTTTCACCCGCGTAACTTTCGATCCCGTGGGAATATCGGGATGAAAAATAGATGTTGGCCGATTCTCAGACCTACTCAATATGCTCACAAAATTTCATGAGAATCGGTCAAGCCGTTTCGGAGGAGTATGGCAACGAAAACTGTGACACGAGAATTTTATATATTAGATTTAAATTATATTATGACTAACTTCCGCCCGCGGCTTCGCCCGCGTGGATTTCGGACTTCAAAAATGGTGTCGTTATTATTATACATAATCTAATATCATACTGAAATATATATTATATTAAATATATAGAGAGAATTGAATTTGTCGCCGCGCATTTTAGGCGCTTTAGATATTCCGTAATAACTTTTAATCTATTTGTCCAAATTACTTAGTGTAAAAGACAAAGTTTATCTACATTTAATACGTAAAGTGACAGATGTATCAATTTTCAGAAGAGTTCGATAAATATTCTAAAATGTGCATCGTTAAAAAATATCCAATTTAATTGAATGTTTGTTTCACAATTTGGTCATAGTGACTTACACATAAAAGATAGATATATTCTGTCGCGGACTTTTATTTAGAACTATTTAAGATAAATAATCCTACAGTAATTATGTTAGTGTAACTCCAACGATTAGGGCAGCGCACGCCAATATTGCTCTCAGGGGGCTGATTTTTTTCCGACTTACTTGACAGTTATCGTTATATTATAACCAATTATAAAAAATCCCTATAAATTTTAACTTATTATGTTATTCTGATATGAAGGCTATATTACTGCGAAGTTTCATGAAAATCCGTTCAGTAGTTTTTGTGCGAAAGAGTAATAAACACACTCACAAACTTTCGCCTTTATAATATTAGTAGGATTTGTCAAAATTACGGATGTATTGATATATTATAATAATAATAGATATAATAGGAATGAAAAACGTTATACATACAAAAGTAAATACTTACTATAAAATTTCCATCCTGTGTTTTTTTTGTTATCCATATTTGTACACCGATTGTTTATTCACACAATTTATTGTTTATAAGAAATCGCAAAAATAAATCAACTTCTAGTAAGAGGCATATAAGTATGCAGTGTGGCACACACTGCATACTTATATGCAGTCGAATTGGGCCGGCACGACCGGGTAAGTACCTCTCGCTCACTTGATACGGGCGTAAAGCGACAGCGTCGCTGTCGCGGTTCGTGCGATTTGTGAGTAGCAGGTGGCCCATTGGGGAGGGGGTTATAGGAGGGCAACGCATCTGCATAACAATCATACGAATGTCCATAGGTGTCGGTAGTCATCAAAAGCCTCCGATTGCTCGTTTGCCTCCTTATTCAATGAAAAAAAATTAAAAATAGGTACGTAAATGGTTATTATTTTCTAAGCGGCGAGCGAAACAAAGAGACAATAATGTGACATAATAGACATAATGTGCAATAATAATAATGTTATATCATACAAATTTAATACATTTTATTTACTTATTTAAGATTTTTATTTATTATAGAAATATACATTTATCTAATATATGGAGAAACATCCATGACCTTGGCGGGATTCGAACCCGCGACGCCCGGCGCAACACGCTCCGCTTATTCGAGCTCTAGTAAACTACATAAATTAAATTAACGCGCGCGAGCTACCGCGCGTTTGGCAGTTCGCGGGCCGAGGCGCGGGGTGCACCCCGCCCGCGGCGCGGGGCGCACCCCACGATACCTTTTGCCTCACCCCCGCAACTTCGAAGTTCGGCGGTGCTCAGAGCCCCTTAAAAATGTAAAATAAAGTTAGCTACTTTACAAATATTAACAAACTTAATTTCTACGTCGTATTTATATTGGTATTATTTAAAATATTGTTTCATTCATAAAACATAAGAATTTGCAAACTTTTCTAATTATTTTGAAGAAAAAAACGCATGTACATCCACTCGCCATAGGCGCCGAAGCGACTCTGATATGACATCTCCCAAGTGTCATTCACGGCCATTGCGGGGGTGCCTCTGGTTATAGTGAAATTTCTTATTTTTCATGTTTATTTAAAAATAATATAATAAACAAAAAAAATAAACAATGCAAATTGTTAAATTACTAATCACAAGTTTTTTGACATAAATATCACATCTGAATATTAAGCCGTTCTCGAGAGAAAATGCAATTTATCCAAAAATTTTACGATTTACATCAATTAATAAAAAAAAGCTGGGCCTATTTACAAAAAATATAAACAATACAATTTATTTATGATTAATTGATATATAACATATATTTTTTTACACTGTAAATACATGTATGGATTCATCAAGAAACTTCTTTGAACCTAGGGCTTTTTTCGCGTTTTAGCGATGTTAATGCCCTTAACAGAACAAAACAAAATATGACAAAAACAAAAAACGACACTTTAAGAACAAAAAAAATAATAATATGGAAGATTAATCAGAGATGTGTTATTCAAATCCAAACTTTAATTGTTTTTAAATGAGGTGAAAGAACTTGAAAATATGTGACAAGTATAATATTACAATTAACCAGTGAGCATATGCGACATAAGGGCGCGTGCTGCTTTATTTTTGTACGGCATGAGGGCAAATGAAACGGCTTCCAATTCAGTATTCGACTGCTAGCACGATGCACGCTAAAGGTTAAAGGCTCAAGAACATCCGTGGCGTCAATATGACGCCTTACCACTTTATATAAGAAAACCAAGTCAAACATTTTTTGGCTTTTTTCCAATGAAATGAGATCGAATGCTTGCAAACGTGATTTTGTTCTTATTGTAAACTAGCGTCCCGCCCCGGCTTCGCACGGGTGGACATTTATTTTTTAAGCTCTCTGAAAAAAAAAATTGTTTTGTATGTATGTTTTATAAGTTTTTTATTCGTGTTACATTTCTTTGTTTCGTACCTGCATAACTCTTTTATTTTTGTTTTCAATTTTTAATTTTAACGACTTTACTTATCTTAATGCTTCACTATCCCCCTCGACGGATCTCCATCTTGTCGTGGTGAGGGGGCTTAGTAGCCGTTGCTTGGACAACCACGGTGAACCAAGAGGGATCCCGGGTGGGGACGCGTCGGGTGGGCTTCGCTGGGGCCCGCTCTGGATGCGTCCATGGAGAAGGGGTCGCGGGAGGAGAGGTGTCTCGGTGTGTCGTTGCCGTGCACCCTATCTCCCGCGACCGAACGGGGACGCACAGTCTGTTGCGTTGGCGGTGGGGCCGCAGAGGAAGAGGAGATGCGGTGTGTCGTTGCCGTCCTCCCTGTCTTCTGCGGCCATTTAGTGGTTGATCCGCCACCCAGCGGATGGGATCAGCCAATGCCGGAGGTCCTCCACCCGTCCCTCTGAAGTAGATGGCGGCGTGGAATCGGACGACCGGCGTGGTTTGCTCCGTTGGGGCATTGGGACCAGGGGTAAGGATGGGAACCTGACCGCATTGCACGGTTCCAACGTGGAGTTAGGGACTGTTCAAAGGAAGCCGGACAGTCCCTAAGGAGAAGGAGTCTGGCCTTTTCACCGAAGCCAGCCTGTCGCTGGAGGCGCCCTGTTGATTTCAGATCCGAGGCCCTCTAATCATAGCGGCTGAAGACACCCGCAGGGGTTTAGTCGGTAGGGGAATCCCAGTTGTCGAGCCCGACACTGTACCCGGTTGAGCCACCCGGGCTCCTGGGTAGCGTGCGTAAAGGCATACCTCTGCGTCAACAAAAAAAATGCTTTACTTATACACTATGTTCGCAGTAGTATTTGTAGATGGCATTAAAACATATTGGTTTTCAGGAGATCCTACTCGAGAAAGCGCAACATATTATAATTGGCTATGAGAAAAGCACTCTTTTCTGAGATCGATGCCTACCATTGAAAAAGTTTGACCCTGGGATTTATTTATTGTGAGGGCGTACGATACCTTGACGGGAAACTGTAATCTTTTAAAGGAAATAGGCAAATCTGTCGGTATCACCGGGATCCGCGGATTGTGAGCGAGCTGTCCAGCCGCCGGGCAGGTGATGATGGTCGCTACAATCACATTGGCTCGCAATTCTTTTATCAAAAGTCTTGTCCCATTGCACATATTAGGAGGGCTTAAATTTCTTAATAGCTTAATGGGCGTACCTACTTTTAATTTCAGTTCGTGGGGTGGCAAGCCGGCAGGATTGAGTGAGGTTAAAAATTCTTGTGAATGGTTGTACTGTATCTTCGGTGTTACACACGGTATCGATAAATTTAAAACATTTAAAATCACCGGGTACTTTTTCAATAATCATTTTGTTAATTTCATTTCATATCGGCCGGCAGCCATCATTCATTTTAATACCAATTACAATTTTAAATTCGTAATATCTTTTGAATGGATTGTCTGATTGGAATAAAATAAAAAGTAATGTATAGCTATTGAAACAATCTTGTTTAATAAATAGTTTATTTGGATAAGGATTAGTATTTGACGATAATATGATCAATAAACATAGGCTAATAATTTTAATTACCTATATTTTATGGAAAAGTGGTTATAATGGCTAAAATATAAATGTTTGGTTTATACTATTACAGACTTTTTTGTAGGCATTATTGAGCTCTACAACTTTTCTATAGAAGTCAACCATACATCTCTAACCATTTAGGCAGCGTTCGCGAGAATCGTTAATGTATGGCAGTTTTTTCGTCGACTTACTCCACAATTTTCACTACCACGAAAAATCCTATCCATTTTCCGGGATAAAATATAGCCTATACGGATTCGGAAGAATTCCTCTAAGTAATGGTAAAAAAAAAATTGAAATCGGTCCAGTAGTTTTTGAGCCTATTCAATACAAACATACAAAAATTCTAAAATACAAAAATACAAAGGTTTCCTCTTTATAATATTAGTATAGATATAGATAAGATGATAAAGAAAACGTTTTTGTACGCTTTCTATACGGTCGATGTGAACTTTGTAAGTTGGAGACCAAACTGGACTGCAATATTCCAGTATACTTCGAACGAGCGAGTTGTAAATGATGATCGATAGATACGGGTCCCCAAACAATTTAATTTCACGTGAAATAAAACCTGATAGTCTAGACGCTTTTTTTATAATTGAGTCAACTGCCTCGTGGTCTAGTGGTAAGCGTGTTCAACCACAGACGTGAAGTCCTGGGTTCGAATCCTGGGTCGGACCAAAAAATTGTTTTTGGGATTTTTCAATTTCTAATAACAGTCCGGAATCAGGAAGTTGGCAGTAATACACCCCCGTGCCTCGGAGAGCACGTTAAGCCGTTGGTCCTGCGCCAGATTTCTCACCGGTCGTGTCAAATTGCCGTCCCATCGGAATATGAGAGTGGTGAGGGAATAGAGAGTGCACTTGTGTCTGCGCGCACACTTGTGCACTATAATAATATATCCTGCGCATCTGGCTCGTCTCTATACCGGCCGCCGTAGCCGAAATCGGCTAGGGAGGATATTATTATTAATTGACTCAAAGTGCTGGCGAAAAGAAAGTGAACGATCGAAAGTCACTCCAAGATCTTTAATAACATCTAGTTCAGTTAGCGGTTTGTTAAATGCAAAATATTTGTAATTAGATCTGGCTTTTCCTCTTGTAAATTTAATTACCATGCATTTCTTGTGGTTAAGGGCCATTAAATTATCCTCGCACCATTCTATAATATTGTCAATGTATTTTTGAAGTAGTGTCATATCAGATATATCATAAATGATGCGATAAATTTTTATGTCATCGGCATAAAAACGGAAATGTGAGGACACCTTAGAGCTGAGGTCATTGATATAGATTAAAAATAGCAAAGGACCCAAATGCGATCCCTGAGGAACTCCTGATGGAATAGACTTAATATCAGATTTGAAACCGAAAAGAGTAACTCACTGAGATCGGTTTTTCAAATATGATTCACACCACCTCAAAAGAGAATCATGTATTCTTAACTAAGTTTTGACTTAGTTTAGCTTAGCTTTTTGGAAGTCAGTGTAAATTGCATGCACTTCTAAATTATTATCTAATGC
>LUGF01009738.1:57548-67601 GCA_001625245.1 Calycopis cecrops
ATACATAAAACTGAATCTATTTTTTTTGTTTTTATCCAACTTGTATGTGATGGGTGTTTATAAAAAAGTCTTTTAAAATGTCATTAAGGTTACTAAACCATTTTTTGTCAAAATGAATTGTTTGAAAGATAGATGCTTCCAAAGTGGTAAAGTGAGTGTGTGTCTCTCTAACTTTTAAAATAAGAGAGGGATAAATTTAAAATTATATAAGCTGTAGATCTCAATGGAAACTCAACGAAAATTAGTTTGAGCAAGATCATTATTACTTTATGAGAAATTATTATCATATATATTCTCAAAAAACGAAAATACAACTTTGTCGTTCATACAAACGCTATGAAAAACCAAGTTATTTAATTTTCTGGTAAATGTAACATCAAGCACCCAAACTTGTCGTTGATGCGGAACCCTCGGTATGCGAGTCCGACTCGCACTAGACCGGTATTTTTAAAGAAGCCGCGATAAAATCCGTTAATATTTAATAATAAAACAATTATTAACGTAACAATTTCTAAATGTGGCTGAAATCTAAGTAAGACCATTATGAGATAAATTGAGAAAAAAAAAACAAAAAGGCTGTATAAAATTTATTTTACAAAATGTTTACCGTCACCTCGTTCATATTTTCTTGTTCAGTTGCTGTTGTTGCTGTTATTGCTGTACGCTAAGGTTTTTTCAAGTCGGTTTCATTGGGTGTAGTCGGAAGGGTCGGGAACGCTGTGAACACGACAACTCTCCTCTCCAATTCAACGCTGTCATGTAGTTTATGTTCTGACTTCTCTTTGCCGTCTACACTGTTTAGTCTGTTGGTCTGTTCCGACTTCTCTTTACCGTCGACACTGTTTAGTCTGTTGGTCTGTTCTGACTTCTCTTTACCGTCGACACTGTTTAGTCTGTTGGTCTGTTCTGACTTCTCTTTACCGTCGACACTGTTTAGTCTGTTGGTCTGTTCTGACTTCTCTTTACAGTGGACACTGTTTAGTGTGTTGGCGGTCTTCTCTGGTATTGCAACGAGTTTGTACCGGAATTCCCACTCCTCTACCAATTTAAGTGCGTTCAGAATTTCATGTCTGCGAAACATTTTATATTAAAAGCAATGCGGAAATAGTTTCATTCGAATCTCTCCAGTAGTTTAAGAGATTAGCGAGTACAAAAATATAAACAAAGAGACGTACAAGCATGTTGCTCTGTTACTGTATTTTATGGCCCGTCAATTGTAATACTGATATCTGTTAGTAATAAGTTTATAAAAATAATACACTTATTACTTAGTTAATACACAGATGATATTTAACAGATCGCAATGAATTTTCGCAATATTGTAGCTAATATACTAGAATAAGACAGTGTTATGATATTATATTTTATTAAAGTACTAACAAAGAATATGGTGTTACTCCGAAATAAAGAAATTTTTAATTTATTAGCTTTCAGTTATAATATACATTAATTTTTGCTCCTACTTTTATTTGTGGCGGGTGATGAGGCGGGGCGCAGCTTGGTTAGTTTTAATAATGTACATATGAGTACTCTTTTTTTGTTTTTAATGTTATAATTTAGTAATAATAATACAATCTGTGGACTTTACACACTACGCTAGTCTAGCCCCGTGGTAGGTACCTACCGGAACGACTTGTGTTACGAGAATATATTTAACTAGCTCAACACGCTCTCGATTATAAAATCGATAGAGCAAAATCGGGGGTCGAAAGTGTTCGTCCAGCCACTGGGTAGAAGCCACCTGGCAAAGCTGACAACATCTACGGGAAATGTCGTCACGTCTAAGTCGGAGGTTCTTGCGGAAATTAAAGACTTTTATGGCAAACTCTACGCTACGCAGACTTCCAGGCCCGAACCCGGTACTGAGGACAAAAGAGCCACACTTACCCGCCATCTCACAGAAGACCTGCCCGAAATCAGCCGAGATGGGATCGTGTTAGCCCTTAAACAACTTAAAAATGGAAAAGCCCCGGGAGAGGACGGAATTACTACTGAGCTCTTAAAGGCTGGAGGAGTTCCAGTCTTAAAGGAGCTCCAAGAGCTCTTTAATGCCGTTCTTTTTTCCGGGAGAACACCACAGGCGTGGAACAGAAGCGTGGTGGTTTTGTTTTTCAAAAAAGGAGACAAAACTTTGCTGAAAAACTACCGCCCTATTTCGCTTCTGAGTCATGTCTATAAGTTGTTTTCAAGGGTCATCACGAACCGTCTCGCTCGAAGACTCGACGAATACCAGCCACCGGAGCAGGCCGGGTTTCGAAGCGGCTACAGCACCATAGACATCCACACGCTGCGGCAGATTGTACAGAAGACCGAAGAGTACAATCGGCCCCTATGTCTAGCATTTGTGGACTATGAGAAAGCCTTTGATTCCATCGAAATCTGGTCTGTTCTGGATTCCTTGCAGCGTTGCCAAGTAGACTGGCGATACATCGAGGTGATGAGATGTCTTTATAATGCCGCAATGATGACCGTTGAAGTACAGGGCCAGAGTTCTGAAGATATCAACCTACGACGAGGCGTAAGACAGGGGGATGTTATATCCCCGAAACTGTTCGCTAACGGTCTGGAGGATATGTTCAGGACGTTGGACTGGAAAGACTGCGGCATCAATATTAACGGCAAGTACATCTCTCATCTGCGATTTGCAGACGACATAGTCATTATGGCCGAAACGCTGCAGGACCTACAACAGATGCTGAATGCCCTGGCTGATTCTTCTCTTAGTATAGGCCTTCGGATGAATTTGGACAAAACCAAATTCATGTATAACGAGCACGTTATTCCAGAGCCAGTTGCCGTACATGGACTCCAACTCGAGGCTGTTCAACAGTATGTTTACCTAGGGCAAACGCTCCAACTAAGTAAAAACAGCTTAGAGAAGGAAGTCCAGAGAAGAATTCAGTTAGGCTGGGCAGCATTTGGCAAACTACGTCGGGTCTTCTCGTCACCCATCCCACAATGTCTGAAGACTAAAGACTTCAACCAATGCGTCCTACCAGTCATGACCTACGGAGCCGAAACGTGGGCACTCACGGTCCGACTGGTCCACCAATTCAAAGTTGCTCAGCGCGCTATGGAGAGAGCTATGCTCGGTGTTTCTCTGAGGGATCGAATGCGAAACGAAGTGATTCGCCAGAGAACTAGGGTAACCGACATAGCTACTCGGATTAGCAAGCTGAAGTGGCAGTGGGCCGGTCATATCTGCCGCAGAACCGATGATCGTTGGGGTCGACTGGTTCAAGAGTGGAGACCGCGCACCGGCAAACGTAATGTAGGACGCCCTGTGACTAGATGGAGTGACGACATACGCAAAGCTGTGGGCAGGAAGAGGGAAAGGTTAGCCGAAGATCGAAGCCAGTGGCGTGCTATGGGAGAGGCCTATGTCCAACAGTGGACTGCAATAGGCTGATGATGATGATGATGATGATGATTTAACTAGCAGTGCCCCGCGGTTTTACCCGCGTTCAATTTCTAAGAAATCCATATAAATTTCAACACACTATTTTACCCCCTTAGGGGTTGAATTTCTAAAAATCCTTAGCAGATGCCTACATCATAGCATTTACCTGCATGACAAATTTCAGCCCGATCCGTCCAGTGGTTTGGGCTGGGCGTTGATAGATGACTGTCACCTTTCGAGTTTTATATCTTTAACTACATGGGGCACACTAAAAGTTTTGCACTTCTAGCTAAACGGAACTATTTGAATTCCGAATGTTATATATTTGAAAACCATGCAACCTTCTTAGTAATAAAAAAAACAATTAGCGGGAAATCATTTATCAATTGATTTTTATCACACATCAAAGTTCTCTACGTACGCAACGATAATAGAATTATGTCGAAAAGATTTTAGAGCGACGATTTTTTATGATTTTACAAGTACTCTCTCTCCGCAGAACTATGCCGCTCGCCTTCAAAATGCTTTTGGGAGAGAAGAGACCTTGTGAGACCTTGTGAGCACCGTGAGACGATGGTTTGCTGAATTTAAGAGAGGTTGAGTTTCTTTACATGACGAATTTCGTGAAGGGCGGCCTTCAACTGCCGTCAACGAAAATAATGTGGCTACTGATAAGCGGCTAATTGAAGAAAACCGGCGGATTACCTATGAGACAATTCGAGGACTATTGGGGATTGGTATGAGCCAAATTCAGAAAATTTTACTCAAAGAATTGAAAGTTAGGAAACTTGGTTGTCGTTGGATCCCTCATGAACTGACAGCGGAGCAGAAGCGGGCTCGCGTGGAATGGTGCTCACAGATGCTACTGAAGTACGACCACAGACATTCTAATGCAGTTTATGACATTGTCACAGGAGACGAACGTGGATTTATTGTTTGGAACCCGAAAAAAAACAGCACTCTTGTGAATGGGTAATTGAAAATGAGAACAGGCCAACAAAAGTAAAATGCGAGAAACGTTGGTAAAAAATGATCGCGTTTTTTTCTCAGCTACGGGTCCCACTTGTACATATCCACTTGAAGATCAAAGAGTGTTAATGCCGAGTGGTATTCTACCATTTGTCTACCCAGGGTGTTAGAAAAAGCTCGCGAAAGACGAGCCAAAAGCCGCGTTCTCCTACATCATGACAACGCTTCTTCACACACGGCCAACAAAACAAAGTCATTTTAGCCTCCGAAAAAGTACAACTCGTCACCCATTCTGCACATAGTCCTGAACTAGCACTCTGTGATTTCTGTATTTTCCCCAAAATCAAAGATTTGATGTGAGGTTTCACTTTTACCAACTCCGAAGAGGCAGTGATAGCGTTCACGTAGAAAACATGCCTTCAGATCTGTGGTCCTTCTGTTTTAAAAAATGGTTCGATCACATGAAAAAATGTTTAAAATGTAAAGGAGAGTATTTTGAAAAGCAATGAACAAAAAATTGTGGTTATAACATGTTGTTTTTTATAGTGTGACCTACGTATAACTAATATTATAAAGCAGATATTGTGCGTGTGCGTGTGCGTATGCGTGTGCGTGTGCGTGTTCTTTCGCTATTACTACTATTACTATGATAGTCCATGCTGACGTATCTGTTGCTGGCGCGCGAACGATTCAGCTAGTATATAATATATAGATATGTTTTATAAATTTTATATAACATGAAAATGAGAATTAGAATTGTATTCGTACACACACGTCGTTCGTCATCGTTCGTCACAATATGTCCAGATCACACGTGACATCGAACCGGATGACGGGGTAGCGCATGTCGCTGCCTCTCTGGATCGAGGTCTTGGCCAGCACCTGTGTGACCTGCGCCGCGCGAGGGCAGTGCGGCGATATCATTACAATTGTATACGTACACTCGATCACACGTGACATCGAACCGGATGACGGGGTAGCGCATGTCGCTGCCTCTCTGGATCGAGGTCTTGGCCAGCACCTGTGTGACCTGCGCCGCGCGAGGGCAGTGCGGCGATATCATTACAATTGTATACGTACACTCGATCACACGTGACATCGAACCGAATGACGGGGTAGCGCATGTCGCTGCCTCTCTGGATCGAGGTCTTGGCCAGCACCTGTGTGACCTGCGCCGCGCGAGGGCAGTGCGGCGATATCATCAGTATTATCTGAAACAAATTATTTAAGTACTGAATTTGTAAGTCATTCAGTCATGTACATCAGGTAATCAATATCGTCTTTAATTACATCATAACATCTTTAGAAACTTCATACCATGTGTTTTCATTCACCATGTAATTTCGGATATTTGGCCAATGCCCGTACCGAATCAGTATACCGACAAAGAGGCGAAAAAATAGAGCCAATAGATAATAAAACAGGATATAGTTACTTAGGTTAAAGCCAAACTCAGCAAATACAACGAGACACGAAATATACAATCACTCAAATGCTTAGGGACCGAAGACACAGCATACTTAAAACACACTTGCACTCACGAAATACTACAATCGCCTTTAGCACTTACGTAATTATAGTACTAACATATTCATTCGGCAAAATCAACTGGTCGCAAACAGACTTACCGGAACAGTAGCGTGGTGGTTTTGTTTTTCAAAGATGGAGACAAAACTCTGCTGGGAAACTACCGTCCTATGTCGCTTCTGAATCATGTCTATAAGTTGTATTCAAAGGTCATCACGAATCTTCTTGCTCGATGACTCGACGAATACCAGCCACGGAGAAGGCCAAGTTTCGAAGTGGCTACCGCACCATAGGCCACATCCATACGCTGCGGCAGATTGTACAGAAGAACGAAGAGTACAATTAAAAAATAGCAAAGTTGTGAGCAGGAAGTGGGAAAGGTTATCAGAATATCGAGGCCAATGGCGTGCTAAAGGAGAGGCCTATGTCCATCAGTGGCCTGCAATAGGCTGATGATGACGAAGATGACAGTGAAACAGACTTAACGAAACACCAACGCATTATCGATACAATGTTGCCCAAACACAGAAAACATCATCCACGTTTTTGCATACAACGTCTTACATTAACAAAGAACGAAGAGGGAAGAGGTATAACAGCCATAAAAATCTTACAGAAATATTAATCAAATCACCACACTCAGATCATTCTCTCACTCTCAAATATCACAATCACTCCAACATAAAACCATAGTATAAGCTGATCACACACACACCACTAAACCTGCAAGATCTATATCAGAAAAATGAAATTATTACAATTCAAAATAAAATACAAACTTGCACACAATAATTTCTCCAAGGGAGACATCCTCTGGATTTGGCCAATTCCGACATCAGCAAAACTGCAGCGATCTCGTCGAGAGGAGAGCTGTTTCCAGAAACAGAGGGGCTTATGTTGGCCATCCGGGATCAGGTCATAGATACACGGAACTACCGAAAACACATCATACGTGACCATACGTTTATATCTGATAAGTGTAGGCTCTTGCCGACGACGAGAGGAACTTCTCGTACGCCTTACACTTGGTAATGATCGATATCAATAATTATTAGCGTTGTACTTATCGAGTGAGTGCGCGCAAGTACCACGTGGCGGTCATAGTTATTTTTTTTTATGATATAGGGGGCAAACGAGCAGTGACTGTGACAGTAACAGTGACTACGACCGCCCATAGACATCCGCAAAACTAGGTACTCTTGCAGACGCGTTGCCGTCCTTTAAGGAAGAGGAATGCTCTTTTCTTGAAGATCCCTAAGTCGTAATGGATCGGAAATACCGAGGAAGGCAGCTGGTTCCATAGTACTGTTGTACGCGGTAAAAAATGGCGTTTATACTGCACAGTATTACATTTAGGAATATCGAGATTGTGGGCATGGAACTTTGAGTTCTGTCGCGATGTCCTATGATGGAACTCAGCTGCAGGTATTAAGCCGAACAATTCCTCGGAACACTCCCCATTGAAAATACTTTAAAAGATGCAGAGGGAACCGACATCTCTTCGTAGGGCCAAAGGATCGAGCTGCCCGGAAATAACAGGGTCATCAACGATTCGAGTCGCTCTACGTTGAATACGGTCAAATAGATCTAGCTGATATTTCGGGGCCCCTGCCCAAAGGTGGGAGCAGTACTCCATATGCGGGCGGATCTGCGCCTTGTAGAGTTGCAGCCGATGGGCTGGTGTGAAGTACTGCTTAGCCCTACTGAGTATACCCATCTTCTTTGAGGTAATTTAGCCGTTGATTCCAAATGGCCGCGGAACTGAACGTTGCTCGATATGTTGACTCCTAGTATTCCGATGCTAGCAGTGGCCTTCAGGCGAGTGTTTTCAAAGCGAGGGGATACGACAAAGGCAGACTTTTTTGCGACAAACGCGCAAACTTGTGTCTTCTGGGGGTTAAAGCGTACTAAATTTAGTCGGCCCCATTCCGAGGCTTTGGACAATAAAGCCTCGACTTCAGACAGAAGTTTATTCCGATACTCGGTGACACATTCCCGGGAAATATTGAAGCGGCCAGTATATAAAGCATCTCCGGTGCTGTCATCTGCATAACAATGAAGGCCGCTAGCTTGCAGCATGTCATTTATATGCAGGAGAAACAGCGTAGGAGAGAGATTACAGCCTTGGGGAATACCAGCATTGACAGGTTGAAGATTGGAGCATGCACCGTCGATAACGACTTTGATGCTGCGATCTGTCAAAAAACTGGTAATCCAATCGCATAATTTCCCGGGAAGTCCGTATGAAGAAAGCTTTGAAAGTAGCGCTCTGTGCCATATCCGATCAAAGGCCTTCGCTATATCCAAACTTACCGCTAATGCCTCTCCCCTTGGTTTCAACTGCCTCCGCCCAACGGTGCGATAAGTAAATTAGAAGATCACCGGCTGATCGTCCACGGCGGAAACCATACTGGCGGTCGCTAATTATTCGGTGATCTTCTAACTATCGCTAAATAATCTATCACTAAAGCCATCTTCCAAGAGCTCGGGACAATGCCAACAGAGTAAGAGTAACGGGAAAGACGCGTTAAAACCGGTGCCAACTCTGGAGCACATTTCCTCAGCTCTATCGGTGCGATGCCATCAGGCCCCCTCGACTTGTGAACGGCCAGGGAAAGATTTGGGCCATCCGGCCAGTTAACCCATGACGCGACTGTTGTAGTTCGCAACAATACCAATAGTCCATTGAAATGTTACCATTTAAAGACCAAATATTGCATTTGTTAGAGGACGCAATTTCATTTTTGGGACACGCGTAGGGGGCTAATAGAAGCTTAACGTCCAGTTTGTGGAGTCACCACCCTTGTCCCACGGCCGCCATCTTTGAAAGCGTTATGCTAAGGGTTTTCGCGTTGTATCTCGTAAACTAGCAATTCGACAGAAGATTTTAATAAATATTAAAAGTAGGCATTAAAGTCTACAACTTTATTTCTATTATTTTTTATCGTCAGGGGTGCAATAAAAAAAAAGTTGTAAACAAAAATATGTAAAATTTTTGTTACAAACTTTCTTCTGGAGGTTTTAACTTTTTTCAGATCATTTTACAATAAAATGACATTCATCTAGGTTGGCGACATTGTCGGTAATCCATATAGGTTGGCGATAATTTGTTTCTCTATGATAAGAATGAAAAGATTGTTTTCTTGAAAAATTTATACATATTTTAAAAAGAAGTCACCCAGCCGCGTCTTTCTGTCTGTTTGAACGCGATAAACTCGAAAACTACCAAACGGATTTTTATACAGTTTCCAACAATAAAATGATTCTTGAGGAAGGTTTAGGTTATAATTTACTATGTGTTTATGTAAATTTGCAGAAATATGGCGTTAAATGTTGAAGAGGTCGCAAAAATCGCGTCAACTGAGAGCTTTCCACGCAAATGGTCGCGTAAACTAGCAAAGATATCTCACTATCTCTTATGGTAGACTGACAATAACCACTTTTATGTTCTTAATTAAAAACATTACGGTACTTTCCAATCTGTTTTCTATAGTTCTATATTTTTGAGATATCGTCGTTAATAGTAATTAACAGCGAATCTTTCAAGTTCGGCCAGCCAACGTTCTGTCCTTCAATTTCAACAGGATAATTGGCTATGGCCATATCACTGTACATTAAATTTTATTTATTAAAATCATTCCGAAGAATTGAAAACCTCCTTCTCTTCTCCTCCATTTTTGAATTCTAAAATCCACGCGGGCGAAGCTGCGGGCGGAAGCTAGTAAGTAATAATAATATATGGGTAGTTCTACAGATCAAGGAATTTTCTGCGGCTCGGCCAAAATATGTGTAAAATATTGTTTTGTACCAATTTATTTCCATGTAATATTATTATTAAGAACGATTTTTAGTTGATCACAAAAAATAATAAACATTTAATAATAAAATCTGCTGTCTTTAATAATAAAGTCTGACGAAGAAGTTGCGACGGTGTTTGAGAAATTTTTCGCTGACATTCCAATTTCAACTACCAAAAATTTAATATCCTCTCCTGCTGCTGCTGAATCGTTGCTGAAAGACTATGTAAGGAAATGTGATGTCAATTTTCGTTTTCATGAAATAGAGCCCCAAGACATAATTTCAGTTTTTCAAATGTTAAATATTAAGAACACGACTGATTTGTGGGGCATATCTGTGAAAGTTATAAAATCGATAAT
>LUGF01009738.1:68010-90157 GCA_001625245.1 Calycopis cecrops
TAAACTTTGTCCCCACTATTTCATATCAGGATCCTGTTCAATGTGAAATTTGCTTAAATATTCGAAAACCTATTTTTTTGTGCGGTGTTGCCGTTCTGTCGAGTGAATACTGCCTACGAAAGAGACAAAGAATACCATCTATCTTTTCGCACCAAGGGCATCCTTTAGTCAGCCCGCCTCATTCGGCAAGAGTAGTGACAACGTAATCAGTGAAGCTCACAGTATCCTGGTAAGTACTTTTTTAAAATAAATTATTATAATGTGTAATTATAACGTTTTGGTGCGTAAGGCTTAAAATCGCTTATTTTTCGATAAATGTTAGAATTCATGTATTTTATTTTAATATTAGGAAAAAATTCTCAGAATCCTGCCCAATTGAGATCCGGGATACTGAGAAATATCCAGGATCCTGAGAAGTTTACATTAAAATATAGACATTTATGTGAAAGTCAGTTGGGTGAGTACATTGCACTATAAAATGGCGAAACCAAAGAAAAAACTAATTAAAGTAGAAATATTAGAAAAAAAGGCTGGCTGAAAAAATAAGATACGAAAAAATTAAGAACGACCCTCAGAGATTGGCGGCTGAAAAAGAAAAAAAGAAAGCTAAAGTACAAAAAAAATGAGAGAATCTGGCAAAAAAAGAAATATCTGAAATTTCTGCTCGTGAAAAAATGCAAGCTCGCAAAAATTGGAGAGAATACTCGGATAAACACCATAAAATTAAAAAGTTAAAAACTAAAATGATAAACCAATTTTTTAGAGAAAATACCTCTTCTAGTTTGAACGATGAACCTATGAGTCCCGCGTTTCATAATTATCAACAAGCTCAGCAAGAAATTCTTAACATAAATGTTTCCCAATCGCCAACGCCAAATCTAAGATTACAATAGGAACCAGGAGTTAAAACGAAATAAATGTGCTAATTGTGAGCCTGAAACAAAGCTGAACAAATATATAAAAAAATGTCAGAGGGTACAAAAACAAAAGAAACAACTTCAAATAACACCTAATACGACAGGAAATGACTGAGTCCAGTTTCTGGTATGCCATAATTGGGCACAAGATGGACTTATCATAGGCGAATCTACGTTGTTTAAATGCTCTGGCTGTTTATCGGACTGTGATTATATATTATGATGAATGATTGTGTCGATACTGCCAAATTTATTATTTACTGTTACTACATTTAAGCACAATTTAAAGACTACGTTTCGAGTCTTAGGCTACGTACATTCATGTTAATATTTTCAATTTATCTATAAAAGACATTTTAAATGTTGTGATTTAGAATAACGTTAATAAACATAAATGCTCATTTGATAACTATGTCCCTATTCAAGACTGTTTAGGTGCAATTATCCAAGCCAAGTTTAAAGTTGAATTTGATTAGTTACCTAAGTATAAATTGATATTAAGAAGCTGATGAATGATAAATGATCATATTCTGATAAGTTAAGTAAATAAATTTATTTTAATATTTTTTGTTGTTTTCGTCAGTTTCCTGGTGACATATTCAGTTTCCTGTGCTTTGATTTCTTTTAAACGGCCATAAATCGTAAACTATTAAATATTTTGTCTGTTACTCTTGGGATATACTAAAAGACGTTATACTCTTGTTATTAGATTGAATTCCGCGACTAAAATGTAAAAAAAATTCATGCCGAAATCAGATTCAGTTTCGTCCTTACTTTGTAGAACTACCCATATTTGAAAATAAACCTGCAAAAGGATTTCAAAAGTGCGTCGTTTCCTACCTGTAATATATTATGCACGTTGTACTTGTCGTGCAGGCCCGGCGCGTGCGCGTTCAGGAACATGAGCTGCCGGAAGTTTCCTACCTGTAATATGTTATGCACGTTGTACTTGTCGTGCAGGCCCGGCGCCCGCAGGCAGTGCGCGTTCAGGAACATGAGCTGCCGGAAGTGCGCGCAGGCGACGCAGCGCGCCCACTTCTCCAGCAGCCCGGCGTCCCAGGCGCACAGGCGGCTGTTGAGCGCCAGCCCGCGCACCTCGGGCGAGCGCCCCTCGCCGTGCTGCTCGGCGATCATCGAGTGGCCTGGACAGGTGGTGGTGATGGTACATTTTATAATCTGTATACAAGTGGCAAGCAACATTTTATTTCATCATTATGGGCTCTGATGTTGAATTTTGTTATTTTTTTTTATATTGTAGGGGGCAAACGAGCATTTGGAGCCGTTTGCAACCGCATAGAGGCTATACAGATACGCTGCCCTCTTTTCTCCTCCTACCTCCTCGGGCCACCGGCTACTTAAACAGCGCACAAAACGCGACAGCACAGCTGTCACTTTACGCCGATCTCGTGTAAGCGAGAGGTACCTCCCCGGTCGTGCCGGCCCAATTCGGCTGCATGGAAGGATGCAGTGTGGCGCTACCCCTTACCATTTTATTTATATTAATTCCTGGAAGTTCAAAATTCTTTGACACTATATTATAGCCCCGTCAAAATAAACATTGAAGCTGAAATAGGGCATGAATGGTGGAAACACTATTACAAACAAGTTCTGAGTTTTATCATAAAAAGAAATTCATCGTCATTATTGAAAATGATATTGTTGAAAATTATTCATCTGATTGATTGTAATCTATATCATGTATCATCACACGATGAATAATTTTTGTTTTGGCTATTTTTATCATAAAACGTACAGTTTTGCTAAAAAATGCAAAACCAAATTTTGTAACATTTGACCTTGACTCTTTTTTTTGCACACATCGGATCGATGGCGACTTTTCAGAAATTGTCTGTTACAGTGTTCCCAACATTCATGGTAAATTGCAGCTTTGTCCGAATTAATGTAAGGTTACCCCTTTTTTGTGAAGCTAATTTGACTGGGTTGACAATAGTTTTTTGTCATATATATTTTGACCCCATCCACTTAACGGTAGTAACGGTAAGTCCTATAACATGCCTCCCAGAGAAAGCGAGTTTCCGGGCGCAAGAGTTTTATTTAATTTAGGGACAATTGAGACCGCTTTCCGATAATTCCCCCGCACGTTGAGATGGTAGATCGTCGCATGTAACACGGTGAAGCTCGACAAGTAACAGCAGCCATGACTTTGTGTGAACAACAACATGTCGTGTGAAATTAAATCGTGATACCTAACTCTATGTGTACTTTTGATAGAATGTGTTTTAAAAATATGACCAACTCCATGTTGCTGAGATGTGGCAGGTGCAAGCAGGTGGACGGATTAGAGCTACAGGAGAGCGCGAGGAACAAGGGGCTGATGATGATGGTGACAGACACAAGCACGAGTGAGTTGTACGAGACATGTGCCGACCTCGCAACTACAGGAGAGCCGGGGAACAAGGGGCTGATGATGATGGTGACAGACACAAGCACGAGTGAGTTGTACGAGACATGTGTCGACCTAGCGACTGCAGGAGAGGCGACCTTCTGAAGCACATAAAGTAAATTATGTTTTTCTAGTATTCTCTGAAACCGATGATACGATTTCAAAAATTCTCCAGCATTTGATAGACCAATAAAATAAAGCTATATGTAGGTTATGGAGCATCGCGCTATAAAAAACATGATCGCTGTATGCGTGTGAGGCGGTTGTTAATATATCACCGACAACGTAGCGCACCGATCGGCCGGGGAGGTACCTCTCGCCTCTCGCTTACACGGGACCGGCGACAAGTGACAGCTGTGCTATTGCGATTCGTACTGTGCCGGGGGAAAGGAGGTCAGCACATCTGTGTAGCCTCTAGGCGGCTGTCTATGGGCGTCGGTAGTGACTGCTCGTTTGCCCTTCTATACCATAAAAAATCAATATTCTCATGAAAATATATGCTAAACCTTGACATAGTATCCGAGAAACAAAATCTTCAACGAGCACTCTCTTAGCTCTCAGGGCAGAGTCAACAAACAGCCCCGGCCACACGAGGTAGGAATTCTCCGTCACGAATTTGTGAACTTTTGATTCATCGTGAGGACGCGCTCTCCTCACGCGGAGCCCCACTGACTCGGAGGCGCCTTGCGTCGTCGTCACCTGTGAACCAGAACACACCACTGAGCCCCGTCTGCCGGCCGCCGGGGCGGGAGGCGGCGCGGGAGACGGAGCCTCACCACGGGCTTGTCGGGGTCGGCCACGGACGCGTCCGAGTTGTGTCTCCGGAGGGCTTCCACGTCCACTCTCGCTGGGATCAACTTCTTGACAAGAGGGCGAAGTTTTCTGAACACTGCAGACATTATTGTTTGATGATTGCTCTCAGGTATTGTTGTTCATTTTTATGTTTTGTTTGTTGTTTATTTCATTGTTGAGGAAAATGAATAAATATGTGAGGGTATTGTGACGACCATTGCTATTTTAGGTTGTCAAAATTTTGTTACAATAATGACATTAAATTTGATTTAAAAAAAATATTATATTCATGTAGCAATACATTGCGCGCTATGACTAATTCTTAGTTTCATCAAATATTTAAGTACACATTTATGTTATAAAATGAAAGTCCCATTGTGCACTGCGGTCTGCGACGCGGTTTTATCTAAACTATAATTCGGTTTATTTCTTATTTCATGCGTTGCACTTACAAAAAATATCATTTTCTTGGGCCACAAAAACAACATAAAAGGTGTCCCATGGAGGTGGGAGGAGGCCCATGGAGGCGGGAGGAGGCCCATGGAGGTAGGAGGAGGAGAACACGTTAGTCTATCTCCGTGTCAATGGGCATCGGTAGACAGAAAACGGCTGCGACTGTTCCTATACCATATAAAAAAACAATTGACTAGTCGAAGATAAAATTTTTAAAATTTTTATTCATTTGGTAAGTCAAAAGATCTAATATATAATATATTTGCTGTTGATTTTCCAAATAAATAAATAAAATAAATAATTATTTTCTTAACATTAGTTTTCAAAGAGTAGACACTAGACAGTGTGTCCAAGGTGTATCCGAATGCAAATCCTCTAACAGGATAACAGGCAACATAATAATTATGAATTAGAAAATTATATTAATTATTAACAACACAATAACGTCCCCCCATATAATAATAATGCTCCACATATAATGTAAAGGTGTCACGTGACCGTGACCTCTTGCGCTCTATGTATATACTGCGCTTCACGTGTGTACACAGTACATATACGATGAATTCCGAATTACTTGACGAACTTTAATTAAATTTTACTGGAATGATGTTAGCATATCAAGTAGGTTTTTAGGGTTCCGTATCTCAAAGAGAAAAAACCGAACCCTTATCGCTTTGTTGTCCGTCTGTCTGTACGTCTGTCAAGACCTTTTTCTCTAAAACGCGTGAAGGGATTAAGCTGAAATTTTTGTCAAATACGAAAGTCAGTTACGTCTTGATGCCTTGAAAAAAATACACTTCTAAGTTAACGAAATAAAAAGTTATAGCCAATTATGCACAAATTTTGTATGAAAACGTACTTTGTCGAAAACCTAAAATTATCGGGTACTTCCCGTTGACCTGGAGTTGTAAAATTTGGCAAGAAGTAAGAACTTATAGCACATATATAGGAATAAATCTGAAAACTAATAAATTATATGTAGATCATTGGAAAAATCATTATCAACTTATAACTAATTCGCCTGATAAATGTGTGCCGCAACCGTCTAAAAATAGACGGAAAGATATACTTACGGACTTAGAAGTGTGATTTTTTCAAGGCATCAAGACGTAACTGACCTTCGTATTTGACAAAAATTTCAGATTAATCCCTTCACGCGTTTTAGAGAAAAAGGTCTTGAAAACCATGCATTACGTTTGGAATGTTCTTCCCATTCATACGGAACCCTCGGTGTGCGAGTCGGACTCGCACTTGGCCGGTTTTTTTTGTTACAACCACCGAAAGCTGAGCTAAATAGACGATGTGATGATTTTTTTTATTATTTAAAGGAAATGTACTGCTCCGTATTCTACGTGAATATTTTAAATTAAAAAGTCAAAAATCATAATAAAAAATAAGTTAGGAGAAAAAAAATTAATCAATCAATCAATCAATATATTCTTTATTGTGCACATAAAACATTTTACATAGAATACATATACGAGCATTAAATTAAGTATAATAAACGCACACAAAGGCGGTAAAAAGAAATTAAATGTTTATTGGGAGGGAGGGTTGGTTGATTTTGGGTAACGTGATAAAAATACCATCCACTTTTGCTGAACAAACAGGGGATTATAACAGGGAATATATAGGAATATAATTATAGCCCTTGTCAAGTCCCATCTAAAAAAAAATATATCTCCAAAACCATCCACTTTCGCTGAATAAACAAGGGATTATGACAGGGAATATATAGGTATATAGATTGCCTTGGCAAGTTTAGATGGGCTAAAAAAATATATATCTCCAAAACCATCCACTTTCGCTGAACAAACAGAGGATTATAAAAGGTAATATATGTATAGAAATATATAGCCCTTGGCAAGTCCCATCTAAAAAAAAATTAGATCTCCAAAATCATCCACTTTCGCTGAACAAACAGGGGATTATAACAGGGAATATATAAGAATATATGGCTGGTTTTAGTGTCACGCGGACCGTCCGTACGGACGCTCCGCGCATGCCGATCTGTATTACAGCTACGGAGTGTTTTAAAGTATGTAATGCAGACGGGTCCGTACGGACGACCGCTCCGCGCGGACAGCTCCGTGGCACGGACGCGCCATGCGGACGGCTGCGTGACACTAAAATCAGCCTAAAGCCCTTGGCAAGTCCCATCTAAAAGAAATATATCTCTAAAACCATCCACTTTATAGTAGATACACATAGCGTTTCATTCGCTTGTCTGCGCTGACGTGTTTCAAGTAGACTAATAAATTGTTAACCTAGTTAAACTGACGATGTGCAAAAATTAACTGAACAATAAGCAGTGAGTTATTATAATAATCATGGATGATGCTGAGGAGTCCACCACCGATGCCGTCCCAAACGTCTCAACCCGAAGACCAACCCATGAAGTACCAAATGCCAAGTGAAGTGATTCCCACATCGGAAATTCAGAAATGGATGCGATCCATCGATGAAATTCTGATGCACAATAGTCGGAGAGGGCAAAATGAACTCGGAACAAAAGCTTAGAATGACTAACCTTTGCCGTAACGTCTCAAGTGGGGCATCCCAGATGGAAGTATTATACCAGGCCTTGAAGCAGAAAACCTTGCGGTCCTATGACCAAATTGAGTACCTAAAGGAGCAGCAAAATATTGCAAGATCTTTACAGCAATTCAAGCAGACCTTTGAAACCAACATGAAACCGGCGGAATCAGTCTCATACGCGAACATGGTTAAGAAAGGGTCTGACAACCTCATCCGCCCAGCAAACCTAAGTGCCGTTGTCATCCACCCTACGGACAAAACAAAAACCAGCGACGAGACCAAGGCACTAGTACAAAAAGTCATTTCACCTGAGGAGCTTAAGCTTCATGTACGTGGCCTAAGGAAAGTAAGAAATGGAGGAGTTGTAATAAGTACAGAAACTAAAGAAGACATTGACGGACGACCAGGCTGGCGCAGTGGTACAGGGCTCGGTTAAGCTGAGCATGTAGCGCCAGGGGTCGCGGGTTCGAATCCCGCCTTGGTCATGGATGTTTATCTATGTATTATATGTATTTCTATAATAAAAATCTTAAATATATAACATTTCTTAAATTTATAAAACATATTAAATATATTTCCGTTGTCTAGTACCCGTAACACAAGTCCTTACGGTACTTAGCACGGGGCTAGACTTACGCAGCGCCGGATTAAGCTCTGGCGGGGCCCGGGGCTGGGAGTAAAGAAGGGGCCCCTAATAAGCACAAAAATTATCGTCATAATATATCATAAAAATTTGGTAAAACCAAATGTGCATGCCTTAAGCACTCGTGTCATACGTATGTTATTTAAATTAGATACTCATGATAACATATACGTTTTTCACCAAAAATTGCTTTTTTTATTTTTAATTTTCAAATAGTTTTATGGTAAACTTGAATCTTAAAGAAAATAAGTTATTTTATATTTATTAGACATCATAATGTAAAAATAAAAACTGCTTTAGATAAAAGCGATTATTACCAATATAAATTACATAATTTTAGTCGAGAAACGTTGGTAAACATAAATTAATAAACGTTAGACTAATAAAATTGTGCTGGCAGCTTATATGAATGACGCAATTAAAACTTAACCATAAAGAATGTCTCTTACCATAATGTTTTAAGTGCGCGAACGCGATTTATTCAATTATACACTCTAACGTTGTGAAAATAAAGTCTCAAGTGGCTTTACTCTCAGAGTAAAGCTCACTGTTGACACATTTTTGACGTTTACTCTGAGAGTAAACGTCACTGTTGAGGGGTTTTATATTTTTTGTATTTGTATATTAGGCTGCCTAAGATGTAAATTTTTTAGTTTCAACAGTACACATTTGATTTTTTACAATAAAACGAATAATAATTGAGTTATGGTTTTCTAATCAGTTCGTCACAATAGATTTACGGACCTATTGAAATAAAATTTAAATCGATTAGTTATGTTTTTCAAAAGTTATGGAGATTACAGAGAGAATGTTATATGTTTTTCATAGAATTTTTTCTGAAAAATTCATTTTTTTATCTAAATTGTGGGTTGGATTGCTGTTTATTGTTTAGAAAAATGACCATTGATGTTTTCTTTTACTGTGGTATGAAGGCCAACCTACTTTAAGCACTATATTATTATTTATTTAAAATAAAACTCTGACCGAACCCAGTTTTTGATTTTTAGGCGAGAGTAGAGCATACCTACGCTCGCGCTTAAGGCATGCAAAAGAATGTATAATTACTTGTACCTTGAGTACCAAAAAAAATTGCATATTCTTAATGCCCACAACTATACTGTATGTATTTTTATAACTTTTCACGTATTCCTGAAGTGTTTCAGCAATACATTCCGATAATTTGCAATTATGTGATTAAAATTAAGTGATCTCGGGAAATAATTTTAGATTTCAGTAGCTTTGAACAAACTGTCACAAGTAGATAGATACCTACTTATTCAACAAGTCGTCTTTGTTTATCAATGTAATGTAAAATGTTAATAAAAATATGCACCTATGTCGGCAATGCTTCCCTGCCTCCGCAGTAGTAATTTTATGATGCCCTTTTTGAAATTCAGAAAGTTACAAACTCGTCAACGGCTTGTGATACTACTGTATTTTGAGCAGTTTAGAACTTTTCCCTGTTAAGAAGTAGTCCAAATTTTGGAAATTTTGGAGAACGGCGATAATGCAAAACTTCTAATAACGATCCCGATAATTATTTTCTCCAGCAGAAATAGATCACGTCAACGCAAAGAACATTTTAGTTACCACGCCCAAGCTACCCTCGATTTCAGAATCACGCGGAGAGGGAGCTGTCTGGTCGGTCTGTTTGACCATTATAATAATAGTTAAATTAATTATTATAATCTCTCTCATATCAGGGTGCATGTCTGTCAACCGAGAGATAGATCGGTACCTCTTTCGACCCCAAGCTGCCCGACGAAAAATCATAGTAATCAGATGAAGCGGTATTGGACTTCTCTTTGTTTCCGCAGCATTAATTCACGTCCGAAAGGAACTCCCCAAAAGTTGCTATAACCTTGTCGCGGTTGGTTGGCTTGCGTGGCTTGTATCTATGATGCCTAAGGGTATGCAGGGCCGGGCTAGTTATACCGGACAGACTTAGTGGGAGAGGCCAGACTAAGAGCAGCTTGACTCGGAGTGCTCCCCCGTCCCTCTGAATCAGCAGAGAGCAGCGTGGATTGGAATGAGTAGCGGGTCCGATTTGGACATTGGTTACAGGGGCCAGGGGTCAGGTTGGCAACCTGACCCTATTGTATGGTTCCGACTTTGTAGTAGAGACTATTCAAGGGCAGCCGGACAGTCTCCAAAGAGGATAAATCTGGCCTTTCCACCGGGACCGCCAGTCGCTGGAGGGATCCTATTGCTTGTAGATTCGGGTCACTCCAATGATAGCCGCCTGCACCCACAGGGGTTTAGTCGATATTGCACTCCCAAATGTCGAGTTTGAATACCTAAATGTATTCCCCCGCGTCAACAAAAAAAAACAATGTCCGAAAAGAATAAACTACCAGAATAACTTAGAGAACGTCTGCCGTACCTACTATGTAAGGTTAAGCATTGACGTAAAGCAGCAGCTTGTAAGATAGAGGTATCTAAAAGTGCCAGAGATTAACGAAGGATATGATGCTTCTGGGTCCTTTGCATATTTCAGTTTTTATTTATACTGGATAGACTTGCGTTTGGCCATTGTCTCACCTGGTGGAAGTGTAGACTTGGCCGACGATGGAGCACGCATGCCATATTCACCCTCGATTTAAAGATTTCCAGGTTGTAGGTGTGAGGGAATACAGGCGTTGGTAGAATTGGTTTTTGTTCGGTTTTAGGAACTAGAAAGCATTTTCTTTTGCCAATTTTACTTAAATGGAAGATCCGTTTGGGTGAATTTGCAAGGTAAAAAAGCTTCTTGTCGTAACTACAATAATTATTGCCGTGGTACTTTGAGTGTCGTTACATTCTAGTTCGCAATCGCTTGTTATTTGTATCTTTCATCAGATCAAAATTCCTTAGTCTTCAAATGGCATTCCTTCTATCTCTTTGCCGAATGCACTTTTAACAAACAACGTATTACCATTAAACAAGTGATTAATTTAAAAAATAGACTTCAAAAAGTACCTATAAAATGAATTTAATTTAAAAATTTTGAATAGCAATATCTAATGTTGTGATATATTATTTTTTATCTACACTAATGTTGTAACATTCTACTTATGTTACCAATACTTGACTTATAATGACTACTGTTATAGCTCAGACAACAAAAAACTCAATTTAAGCAATTTGACATGATGTTATAATATCCAAATCGATATCGTAAAGTCTCATTATAACACTGTGTGAGAGTGAGAGGGAGAGAAAAATGGTGAGAGAGACGTATGTCAAAATCCTTAACAGCGCGCACTCGCTCCTGATTGGCCCAGCTTGTGCTGCAGCTGCGCTCTCATTGGTTAGATTTTGATGGCGACAAATTCACTGCACTGCACAATGTTTTATTAATTGATTAATTCTATTAGTCAGTATTAGCGAAAATCAAATAGTTTTAGAATTAATATTATAAAATAAATACATATTATTATATAAAAGTTGAACAGACGAGATACTGTAAAGTTAAATATTACAAAATATTGATATATTGTATTAGAGTAAACAACAAAGTTTTGTGTTTAATATTAAGTATAACAACTTGAATATGTTTTAGCAAGTTTTAGTGTTTATACCGGTGTGGACAAGTGTTATTAAGATAATCTTAATGTTTGTACCATAACTTAATCAAGTGTTTGTGTCCTGTGGAAGAGCGGAGAATCCCACTACTGGTATTTATTTAATTTAAGGGGTTTTCTCCAAATATTGTATTAGGCATTTAAGTTTTGCTCAAAGAAATAAATAACTTATTATTATTGTTATTATTAGTGAAGATAAAGTAGTGTATGCAACTGCATATAACACGGGTATTAAAACACTTGTTAACTATTTTGAAACTCGCTTTCGCTCGTTTCAAAAAATCCACTCGTGTTTTAATACCCTTCATTATATGACAGTTGCATAAACTACTATTATGAATTTAATGATTGAGATGTAAGGCCTTTTTGTCTCACAAGTTCTCGTACATTTAATAGTGAATAATAATAAATAGTTATTGCAATAATTTGTCGTTGTTGAATTTGAAATCTGATTTAATATACTTGGGTATATTTTTTTAAAACTTTTAATATCTGACAATAAGTTTTCGTGACACATGGGGCCCCCTTGAGACGCGGGGCCCGGGGCTGTAGCCCCCCCTAGCCCCCCCCTAGATCCGGCGCTGGACTTACGTGGTGTGTAAAGTCCACAAATATTATTATTATTATTATTATTATTGACAAACTCAGAAGTGCAGAAAAACTAGTTTCCTCAGGCCTTATAGTTGAAGAACCTTCCAAGCGCCGACCAAAAATCACAATTATTGGTGTCCCAGTAGCTCTCACTGAAAAGGATGTTTTTGAGTGCATTTTCGAACAGAACCTGTCAGATAAGGTGCCGTGTACACGTGAGTCATTTTTGGAAACAACGAAACTGAGTCATAAGTCGGGTAAGAAAAACCTCCCGACTTGTAACTATATTATTGAAGTACCTCCTAACATCAGGAAGATATTGATAAATCAGGGCAGAATATTTATGAACTGGACATCTTGTCCTGTGCGAGATATTACTATAGTGACCAGGTGCTTTAATTGTCAACAGTTTGGACACTCAGCAAAGTTTTGCCCTGAAAATACTCCCACTTGCAACCACTGTGGAGAGGTCGGTCACTCTCATAAGGACTGTAATAATAAAGCTTCCCATCCCGTTTGTGCGACATGTAAGCGTTTTAAGAGAAAATGTGATCATCAAATCGGTGATGAAAGTTGCCCGGCACGCAAATATGCCGAAGCGACTTATATTAATTCAATAGACTATGAAGGCGCCTAAGAGCGCCACCAATAAACTTTATTTTAGGCAAATTAGTGGTACTACTTTTCATATACGTTGTAATGGCTATTAATTCAAATCAATTCATATATTATGATCTAGACAATTTTTCCGTGTCGGAAACCAGACGTAGGGGACTGCATAAAATTTCTTCCTACGGAGGGGGAAATGCTAACACTGCTAACACAAAATATTCGTAGCATAAATCAAAACATGAACGGCTTTGAAGTGTTGTTGCACGATTTAAGCTTTTGCTGCGACATCATTGTATTAACAGAATGTTGGCTAGCGGGACAGGGTGAAAATTTACCATCCCTTAATGGCTACTCGTTACACGCATCCAGTAATTATATCAACCAAAATGATGGTCTAGTGGTTTTTATCAAAAATAATTTAAATATAATCGTGGAAGAACCGCCTTTTCAAGGATGCAGTTGTCTAATGGTTAAAATAAATCCAGACACAGTCATTATCGCAATCTATCGGCCCCCTTCACAAAATATAGACATTTTCTTGGATTCATTGGACAAAAATCTGAAAACATTGTCATCTTTTAAAACCATTGTACTCATGGGTGACATAAACATTAACATAATCTCCGAGCAAGCTAACACTCACTCGCATGAGTACCTTAACATTTGTGCATATCACGGATTACTACCTACTCATTATTTGCCGACATTTCAAAGTGGATCATGCATGGACCATTTTATTATAAAATCTAAGTTGATATCCAAAACATTAGTAACTAACTCTTGGCTTACTGATCATCGTGCTATTTTATTAACATTACAAATACGTTTATATAGAAAACCCTGTGTAAGCAAGTTTACTAGCGTCAATATGGCGAGCCTTGAAACTGACATACGCAGCATTAATTTCGAACCAGTCTACACCTCAAGCGATGCAAATATATCTCTAAACTACTTTATTCATTCACTGCAATCAGCAATATTAAAAAATACAAACACTAAAGTTTTACCTAGAAAGTATAACAACATCAAACCATGGATGACACCTGGTCTGGTGCGTTGTATAAGACATAGAGACAGACTACACCTTAAAATGAAAAATGCACCTGACAATGCAATTATTGCTTTAACGTATAAACGGTACAGAAACTATTGCAATAGCCTTTTAAAAAAAATAAAATCGCAACATGAATCAAATGAATTACAAAAGGCAGGGAAAAATACTAAACTGTTTTGGAAATTTATAAAAAGAAATACCTTTAAGTCAAAACCTCTCTCAGCACCTTACGATTTATTGCAAACAGATATAAGCCCATCCGATGCAATGAATCGAATTAATAACTATTTTGCAAGGTCTTATTTACGAATGTCACACACATACAAGATTACCCTGCAGTGGATTAAAGGACACTGTGGTTCCATGGGAAATGACGCTGCAGACGAACTAGCTAAAAGGGGAGCAAATATGGAATTAACGGGGGCAGAACCAATAATCCCGCTCCCACATAGCCAGTTAAAACAATGGATAAGTACGTACATAACAGAACAACACCAAACCCTTTGGGCAAGTAGGGATAACTGTACACAATCAAGGAAGGCGCTGCCACAAGGCAGTCCTCGCCTCTCAAAACGACTAATACAACTAAAACGACCGGATCTACGCCTCATCACAGGCGCTATTACCGGACACGGTCACTATAACAAACATATTTTTACCATAGGTGTCACGGACAGCCCTCTGTGCAGAGCGTGCCTAGAGGCGGAGGAAACTGCTGCTCATGTGCTTATGGAATGCACGGGAGTAGCACCACTACGAGCGTCCTACCTAGGACACCCTGAAACGCTCCAGATGGCATGCGCCAATAGCAAGAAACTGCTGGCCTTCCTGAAGGAGCTGAACTGGGAATGACGCATGAAGAAAGACATAGGCCCACCAACACGCAAAATAGGCGCAACAGCGTCGAGTTGCGGAAACGGCCCCGGCAACAAGTAACAAGTTACAAGTAACTATTTTGCAAACGTTGGTAAAAACTTGGCAGAAAATACCTTAGCATCTAGTTGTAGTTTCTCTAACTCTCAATTCCAAAACTTTCACTCAACTCAATCACCTTCAACCCTAAAATCTTGTGTTTTCTTAAATACAGACGCAGGAGAAGTTATTGGATTAATAACAGAGTTTGGGATAATATACCTAATAATATACTTAAACGATTCAAATTCCAGCTTGCGCCTCCATTAACTCATATATTCCAACTATGTTTAACCAGCGGAATATTCCCGAAATCGCTTAAAAAAGCCGTGGTCACCCCAGTATTTAAATCCGGGGACAAAAACTGTGTTGAAAACTATAGACCTATTTCCGTACTGACGGGCCTGTCTAAAATCCTAGAGAAAATGATAAATAACAGATTAATAAAATATCTTGAAGACAACAAGCTACTCTCAGACTGTCAATTCGGTTTTAGGGCGGGGAGGTCGACCAGTCAAGCTGTGCATGCATTAACAGATTATGTTACTACTAACCTGGATAAGAGTATGCACACATTGGGAATATTCCTAGACCTTGCCAAGGCTTTCGATAGCATTTCTTGTACTATACTATTAAATAAGCTTGAAACCCTTGGTATAAGAGGTACTCAACTACTACTTTTTGCAGATTATCTTAGTGATCGTCAGCAGGCTGTAAAAATCGGCCAGTATACAAGCTCAGAAATTGCAAATAGCTGCTACGGTATTCCTCAAGGCAGCGTCTTGGGAAGTACCCAATTCCTGATATATATTAATGATCTCTGCAGTTCGACCCTGCAAAATGGTATTATAATATCGTACGCCGATGATACCGCACTCTTATTCACAGCAAGATCGAAAGATGAAGTATTTCAATACGCTCAGAAAGGTTTTAATTTTGTTACGAAATGGCTTCAGAATAATTTGTTAACTCTAAATACCGATAAAACAAAATACATTTTATTTACAATGAGAAACATTAATAAAACGAACTAAACATATATGCACACAGCTGTAACACCGCTGACAATGCATGTACATGTCCCACTTTAACGAAAACTAACAGCATAAAATACCTCGGTGTGACGAATTGACACAAATCTGAACTTTCGTAATCATATCGAATTGCTTTGTTCACGAGTACGAAAACTAATCTATATATTTAAGAATTTACGCGCAGTAGCTAGCTTTAAATTAATTAAACAAGTATACTTGGCTCTATGTCAATCTATTCTCACATATTGCATTACTTCCTGGGGCGGAGCTGCAAGTACAATCTTGCTCCCGCTAGAACGTGCCCAAAGAGCAATCCTAAAGGTTGCTACATTTTGGCCAATTAAGTTTCCTACGCACCAACTCCACATAGCGCACCGACTCACTCGGCACTCACTATGCTAAATAGATTGCTAGCTTCGGATCCCACAGTCGACATGTTCACAACTAATACAAATCAATTCTGTAAATCATGCTACATGTATTTTGAAAATATTTTTAATACGCACTAATATTATTGTACCTCACTATAGCTTGTAATGTAACTTGTATTGTAATTTAATGTAAAAAATGCAAAACTTGTAATGTAATGTAAAATTTTTTTTCTTCTCTGTACGTCTTGGTTTTTACTGTTAGTACAAAGAATTGTAAAATTGAATTAAATAAATAAATAAATAAATAAATAAATAGCATGTAAGGTACTAACAGTACGGCATATTTATATTACACATCATTTTACACCAGCATACTAAACTACCCATAGGTTACGGGTACCTTTGGACAAGAGACGAAAATATGAAGTTTGCACAAACACCCAAACTAGACATGCTTTTGTAAATAGATTTTTGTGTTTTTAGGACCTTTCTTATACAACAAATTTAATAAAATGCGGAACATTCATAAATTGAGTTACAGGAATTGTAAAGTTTTAATAACAAAATATTTGGAGGAGCTAAATTACACAGAAACGGAAAAACTGCTAGAAATTTTGAAGTAATGATACTAGCTAATTATTTATCATAAGTTGTATTGTCTTATCTGTAGATTGATTACAGTTACCTACTGTATATATTCACAATTCACCCTTACCCTTACCTCCTTTTACTAACAGCGCTGGCAAGTGCTAGCCTGAGATACAGGTTTACTTAAACCTAGTTCAGGTAGACGCTACAAAATACAAATAAATCAGATATTATATTTCACTGGCTTGTCAAAATAACTTTTAATTTGCATCAAGATTATTTTTATATAAGTTTTAATTATAACTTTTTGTCCTTCATTGTCACTAGAATATTAATAACAACAAAAATTGTAAAAACTTATTGTAAATTTTTATCAATAAACTATTTCTATAATAAACTTTCGCTGAACAAACAGGGGATTAAACAGGGAATACGTAGGAATATATAGCTCTCGGCAAGTCTCAATTTAAAAAAAATTCGACCATGTGAAAAGCGAAACCGTGTATAAAGAAAATACCTGACATATGCACAAGTGTTACGTGGGGAGCTGTTCTACAATACTATACAAGGTCACCCACCACATCGCGAGAATTCCGTGCCACGATCAAAGCCGTATAATTACACACGTACAGTTCCTTGAAACCACTCGGTCATCATCATCAGTATAATACAAAATAACATCTGTGGAAAGTCCACACTACGTTAGGTAAGCCCCGTGCTAAGTACCGTAAGGACTTGTGTTACGGGTACTAGACAACGGAATATATTATTTTAATGTTTTATTAATTTAAGAATTTTTATATATTTAACATTTTTATTATATCATTATCCATGACGTTGGCGGAATTCGAACCCGCGACCCCTGGCGCCACATGCTGCGCTTACCAGAGCTCTGTACCACTGCGCCAGCCTGATTGTCATCATCTGTACTCTGTAATAGAAGCGTATTTATGGCGATCACACTAATATTATAAATGTGAAAGTTTTTTTTCTTTTTTTGGATGTTCAGATGTTTGTCCGTCAATCATCGAAACAACTGAACGGATTTAAATAAAATTTGTTAAACATATAGGGTATTAGCTGACTTAGATTATAGGATACTTTATATTCCCTGGGATAAAACAGGAATCGTAAGGATACCAAGTGTTACGCGAGCAAAGCCGTGGGAAAATTTAAATTTATAATTTTGTCAATCCCTTACAAAATAGTGTAAAGAATTACATTTATCCCCAGGGATGAAGCAGCAATCATGAGGGTTTTTCAGTTTCAGTCTTGGCCACCGGATCAGATAAGATTGTGGTACTGTAAATATTTTCTGAAATCGTAAACTACAGACGAAGTGATAGCATCTAACTACTTCTCACAAAACAAGGATCAACCTATGTCTATGACGTGTAAACAAGCGAGACAGAATGATGCGATCTTCTGTCTCGCTACGCGTGCCGTTTTTCAAGGCCAGCTAAATACATCGCTAAACAATGTTGGCGTCGGTTGAAGCATTTTTGGCGGTTACTGATAAATTTAAAAAATAATTATAAACAGCTCACAAATACACGATACCCGTGTTGTACAAGATCAGCAAATGTTACTTTTAATATTTTTTGTCAAAAAACAATTAGTGTTAAAGTGATAACGAAAGAAAATATCCGGACGTATCATTTCATTTGGAAGTACACTCTCTTATAACAACGTTTAGTCCTTAGTTTTGGCTCCCGTTTTTATGATATAATGCAAACTTTAAAACTCTATATTTTAAATACGCAAACATTTCAATACTTACATAATATTTTTACTATAATTTAATAATTAATAATTTAAAATTAATTTGCCTCGGTGTTGTAAATTTCAGTGATCATATTCTCACCCAATTGTGGGTAAATTTATTGATATAATCATCTTTAGAAAAAAATATAATTATAATATTAAATATGATTCAAAATGATCAAATTTTTAGAAAAAATGGATTCAATCGGCAGGACGAACTAATTGGATTTTGAAAATATCCAGGATTTGTAGCAATCATTTTGCTCGAAATATGCTCTTCACAAATAAGAAATTAACTTATCTTCTCCCTAATGCTGTGCGATTACTGGTATATCATTATTTAATACACATAAATAATAAATAGGTAGATGCAAGATGTAACTTAAAAAAACTTAATATAAATTATAATTTTCAGGAAATTCAAATATCTTTGCTGTCATCATCTTCTTCAGTTAGGTCAAACGTAATTACAAAAGATACTTAACCACTGATGTTGACTCTGTAAGTGTAACGCGACAGCACAGATATCACTACGCCCGCGCCGCGGCCGGTCGCGTGTAACGTAAGATGTAACTCCCCGGTCGTGCCCGATTCGACTCCATGCAACCTTGCAGTATGGCACTACCTCTTACAACTTAATAAATTAGTTCAATTGCATTGTTTTATTTCTAATTTTAAGTAACTTAGTAGGGTCAGGTAAGTGTAATTTTAAGTACCTACTAACGTGGGAACGAGCAAAGGAGAAGAAGAAGAAGTAGGGTCAGGTAAGCCCCTAATGGTAGATCCGAAGAGCCTTTCTTTTCTAGCACTGGTATAAGCTGCGCTATTAAAGAAACGATTCTAAAATGGCGCCGTAAACAATTATCTTACTCGCACACTGTTGATCTCTTTACGTGCACAATTTTGGTACGGCGAGAAAAACAATCAATCAAAAATCCACATCTTATTAAAATATTTTCCTAATACCTTTTGCAAAATTATGAATTAATTACAATAAGTTGCTTCGAGTATTATTTAATCAATTAATTTAATAAGCAATAAATGCTAACCCTATTGCATCGGTTAGTATAAATTTCATTAATTAATAAAGTATTAAAAATTAAGAAATGTTTTTATTCAGCCTAGCTCTAGTAGTATTGTGCGAGTGGGTACATTTTTGCCATGATTTGGGGTAAAATAATTGAAATGGTAACCCTTAAGTGTCAGGCACCTTTATTTTTTGTCTTGCTCAACGACACGCAAGCCCGTAGTCTATTCTTTTCTCTGTCTAGGGCTATCTCCTTAGATAAAGAATAGTAGCTATCTCATTTGGCCACGCTAAGCCTTCGTCTATTGCTTAGATAAAGAATAGTATTCTTTATCTAAGGCGTAGACAGAGGAAACTATAGACTGCTGGATTCATCAATCTCTCTTCAGCAAAAAAGGGATAAATATATACCAGATGTCCGAGAAAAAAAGAGATAAAGAACACTATTTTTTGTCCCTCATCGCGTGTCAGATTCGGCTCTTATTGAGCTAAACTAACTTTGACATTTTGTTGACGCATCTAGATAAATTGCAATTTCTTTTGAAAATTTTTATAATTATTTCTGTTTTATTTTGTGTTTGCATTTAAGCAGGATATATACCCAGTACTGCAAAATGGTACAGTGCAGTGTTCTAGGTTGTAGAAGTGATAGCGATAAAGTAATTCCCGGTTTATCTTTCCATTCGTAGTTTTTCAATTTACCACTTTTAGTGACTATTCTAGAACAGATACTGTTATTTCAAAGTAAAATAGGAGTCGATTTCATTCGTTTTACGTACTATTAAAATATAACATAAAAATTCGATGTTGCCAAAATTATGATTCATTATTAATATTACTTACATAGAATTTACTCATTTTGTTTAATATTTCTTGACAAATTAATAATGATTTTAATTTTAAACTTCCAGATATCCCATAAAACTAGAAATTTGAGAATCCATTTAGGATTACAGTAATGAGAAGAAACAACTGTCTGCTCAATAAAAGCTCTAAAATATGCAGCAACCACTTTCATAATAATTTTTTTGTGAAGATAGGAAATAAATAGTATTTATATTCAAAAGTTTTCCTAATGAGGTAACAAATTGTCAATATACAGGATTACTCAAAGTAAGATACATAGACATCTGATTAGAGGTTATACAGATGCATTGTCCTCCTTCCTCCGCTCCTTCCATGGGCCACCTGCTACTTACACACCCTCACGAAACGCGACAGCACAGCTGTTACTTTACGCCGGTCTCGTGTAAGCGAGAGGTACTTCCCCGGTCGTGCCGGCCCAATTCGGCTGCATGCAGTGTGGCACTACCTGTTACTAAAACAATTTTATACTATGAATTTCCCCAGCAGTCCCAGCACAATGTTGACAATATCGAATTTATAGATAATGATTTTAATAACACCTAAACCTAATTAGACACTTATTATAGCTAGTAGATAATAAAGCATCACAAAAAGTGGTAAATTCAAATACTTCTAGGAAATAAAGTAATAAATGTTATATTTACGAATATATACCGGGAATTTTCTTCTCACTATCACTTCTGCAACCATTAACACTGCACCATACCATTTTGCAGTACGGGTTATAGACCCTTCTCAAAGGCAAAGTAATACAATATAATCAAAGAAAATTTCAAAATAGATCCCGATTTGTCTCGATGCTGAACGAAACGTCATAGCTTGTATAGCAATTGAATTGTTGATGAAATTAAAACAAGTTTGTGAGAAGTACCTATATGAAAATACTTTCATCAAAGAAGTTGATAGCTAAAATAAATAGCTTAATAATTATCATAAAATGTAAACATCCTTTCGACTGGCGACAGCAAGCGGCAACCAATAGGATCTAGTTTGTTAATTTAATCCCTATTAGCTATTAATTATCTTTTATTGACTAACAAAGTTATTTTCTTTTGAGTGACTTTATCTTTTTTTATTTTTTATATAAGGGGGCAAACGAGAAATTGGGGTTCAATTTCTCGTTTCCACCATTTTCAGAACTACCGAAGGCCATAGAGATTCCGCATAGGCCATTAAAGTTATACAGATGCCCTCCTTCCTTCCAACGATTATTGGTATTGTGTAAGTGAGAAGTACAACCCCAATCGTGCCGACCCAATTTGGCTACAAGCACTACTTCTTGCTCTTACTGTCTATACTAATGTTAATAAAATAAAAAATATTATGAAACAAATTAATGATAAGAGTAAGGAATGTACATAATAAATTAGTTAATTATTTTTTTTTACAGTACAGGGGGCAAACGAGCAGTCGGGTCACCGAGATGAAGGTGTTTTCCGACGCCCACAGACATCTGCAACACCAGAGGTTTTGCAGTTGCGTTGCCGGCCTTTAAGATGAGAGCAGGCTCTTTTCTTGAAGATCCCTAAGTCATACTGGTCCGGAAATACCGAGGGCGGCAGCTGATTCCAAAAAGAAGTAAGGAACAATTCCTCGGAACACTCCCCATAGAAAATACGGTAAAAGATGCACAGCGAACTAACATCTCTCCGTATGGCAAGTGTATCAAAACTTGCTGGAAAGAACTTGGTCGTCGACGATTCGAGTTGCGTGACGTTGGATGCGGTCAAATGGTATAAGCTGGTATTGAGGTGCGCCGGCCCAGAGATGACAACAGTACTCCATGTGGGGTCTAACCTGGGCTTTATATAGCTTCATACGGTGGACCGGCGTGAAGTATGCCTTCGCCCTACTCAGCACACCAAGCTTTTGCGATGCTAATTTAGCTTTCGCCTCCAAATGACCGCGGAACTGAACGTCGCTCGATATGTCGACGGCAAGTATTCCAATGCTAGCTGTATTCTTTAGGGGCGTGTTCTCAAAACGAGGAGAAACGACGAAGAGAGTCTTTTTTGCG
>LUGF01009738.1:110657-121443 GCA_001625245.1 Calycopis cecrops
GTCGTCGTACTCGCCGAAGCCGTCGTAGTTCCTCCCCAGGTCCTCCTCCTCGAACCACGGCTCCTCCGCGCCGGCCGCGGCCACCAGCGCGCCGCCCAGCGCCAGCAACAAGATAGCGAGCTTCATGTCGTGCTACTGAGGCGAGCGCGCGTGTTTTTTGTTATATACTCGGGACCTTTCACTGTTTGCAAACGGCGCGGCGTGCGGCGTGCGCGGTGCGTGTGGTGTCGCAGCGTTCGATCGCCGCCGACGCGTCCGGGTCACTGCCGGCGCCCGCGAGCCGCGTCCCCACTTTTGTTGAGAGCACGCGAGCGGCGCGCGGCGCAAACTTCTCCAACTTCACGCCCGTGCGGTGTGGGACTTCTCCGACTACCTTCTGATTTATACAATTACCATTTTACCAATTACACAAAACATATTTTGTATTCAATAACATGAAATATCATTGTTACTGACATGAACATGCATGCGTGTCACGCATCTGTATGGTACATTTGTATAACTAGCCAATTTAATTAAATCACTGAGCTGTAGCCTGTGGTACCCTGTTGTCTATTTAGTGTATGCAGGTATATTATTGTAGGCTGACCGCTGCTGCTCGCAGTTCCGGCTACGTAATTCTTCATATTTAACTCCGTAATATTTTTCAAGTAGATCTGCTTTGTAATTTGACTTGTGAATCTCTTTGTGAATTGAAAATCGGTGGATCTTAATTGTTAATTAATTAGACAAAGCTCGATGCAAGCAGAAGTGAGGTTCTAGAGTGGACTGTGGAGGCCGCGCTCGTGGAGACGGACGTGTTGGTCGTGCCCGCGTGTGCGAGGAGTTGTGGCCGAGTTGGCGCTCGCTGCGGGAGGCCTGTGTACCGCGGAGCCCCGACAGTGTACAGTGGTTCAACGATGCGTTCAGAATATTACTTTATCATAAAATAATATTAGGTTCATGATGCCTAACAAGGTACGATTGCCGCTAGCATGGCGCTAGGCATCTAATATATAGTCGAGACGCAGTTCCTGTCTACATTAAGAAGTTTTTAGTTTACGAACTGTCCACTACGTGAAGGATGGACCATCGATGATCATAAACATCGACACTCGGCATCCTCGACGTTTTCACATCACGTGAATCATCTCGAGCCTTGGGACAATTGAACCGGCATTGAATCTATAAAGTTTTAGTACGTTAGTGTGAGGCGCAGGTACAGCCCGGGACTCGCCAGCCCAGCACAGTAACAACGTATGTAGTTATGGTATACGCACCGCGCGCTGTTCACAAGCTGATCGGTCGCCCAGAGAGCTGATTAAAACAAACGCAGCCCTGTGTGGGTAACTCGACTACTGCTCTGTTACGTAGCGGAAGTAATGACGTAAGTGTCATCGTCAGCCTCCACGATAACATCACATCACATAGACGAGGCCAACGGTTGGATCAGCGCTCGTCAAGCCAAGTCAAGAGTACATAGTTCTGTATGCACTTGTTCGTCCGGTCCGTCCGTCCGGCGGCACGCGGCAAGAGCATCTCTTATATCTACAAGCACGTCGTTACACCTGAAGCTCGCCAAACTGTCGGTGACGTCATCAGTCAGCGCCGCTCAGCGAGGGGCTCCACAGCAGACGATACAAATAGAGCTGGACGGGCGCCAGGCGGGGGCGACGGGGCCGGTAAGGACGTGCGGCGAACAGCTGCTGACGTCTGCGCCATACTCCGCGTACAGCGACGCGCGGGGCGCGCTGGCCCGCGGCTGCTGCGGCCGGGGCCGCCTCTGGGTCGTTTAATGTACTCGTGACTTACACTTCGTCTCGTCTGTAGGGATGTTCATGTAAAAAATGTTCATGTTACATCCATACTTTACGATGTATCGCACAAATTTATCGATATAAGTATTTTTTTTCCTTTAACCATTGTTACAAAACTAAATTATCAGAAAGGTTAAGGTTTATATAAGAAAAACGAGCTATGATCAAGAAACGAATCAATTTTATTTCTTTATAAATTCCAACATATTTGGGACTGGATTTGAAAGGTCTATCCAAAAACAAAATATTGTCTACTCTTGTGGCTCGCAGTCTGCTTCTCTGTTGAGGTAGAACCCGTGCGGGTTTTGAAAAAAATCTTTCAAATGGAACAGAGCTGGCCGCAGTTGTTGAATATTCAAATGTTACACCACATAATTTAGTATTTCGCGCCGTTGCGTTCCGGTATTGCGGAATCTGGTTTTTAAATAATTAATTTTTACTAATGCTTCAGTCCAACCATCCACTAAACAGGATTAGGGATGGAATGGAAATTGAAAAAATTCTTACGATATTTGGATGTCGGATGAAATATATCGATTTTATACTCAATCGATATTAGATAGTTCGATAATATCATGTTGAAGCAGTATATTGTGTGCATAATATGTTACCATTTATCGACTTGTATCGTTCACTCCTACTCCACTAGATGATGTGTCACACAGCGTTGTTTGCCCGTACTGCTGCTGCCGAGTATGAGATGTAGCTGATGTCAGGAGAAGTGAGAGACTGATTCTTCAGATGATATTATATTCGTAAACTTAACAGAGTTGTAGCTTAGATAAGAGAGCGTGTGAGGAGGTTCATTACTACAGTGAATTGGCTCCTAATATATGATTCTTTGCTTGTTTATAGATTCCTGTACAAATAGGAAATGGCACCGAGTGGATGATGAAATATTATTCGATTGTTACAATTGAATACCTAAATGATTATTTTAATGACAATAATATGTTGGCACAGATGTGGAAGTGAAGAAACCCAACACAGCTTCATCGGCTCGTAGTGCGCGCTCGTCGGAGGTGAGGTGGTGGCGGTGGTGGTGGTGGTGTAGCAGCGCGCGGTGATCATGGCGAGTGCAACAACCCTGACCGGCGCGCGGGTGGTGCAAGCCTCACGAAGTCACGGCCACACTTTAGAAACTACGTAATTTAATTAAACTGCAGTTCGAAGGCCGGAGGTGAGCGAGAGACGAGAGTAGATCCGGTAGCAGATGGCGTCACGCACGACCTCCCAGTTCTCAACAGATTTTTGTACCTGTTTTTTTTTGTACAAAAATATATTTTCTTTCGATCTATAATGATGTATTTGGGAATAGTACCATCCTCCCAGGCTACTTCTGTTCAAAAATAAAGGTTAATCATACATTTTATATTGTATACATATAATATAATAAGAATGATTTTAGACAATTCTTTAACTCACGAGGCCTGCTGAGTTTGTTTTGCCGGTTCTGCTCCGGTGATAGATGTAACTTTTGGCTATTTTTATAATTCTATTTTGAATAAAAACATTTTGATTTTGATGATATCTGAAAAAAATATAAAATCCGAACATAACATTACATTGAATTATTTTATATTTAGAAGATAAATATGATTTAACTAAACTAATCTTCATGTAAATGTCTACTAGCGGGTATGTGAGGCGTCCGGCGTCCGTCACAGCTCCACACCGCACGCATATCTTTAGTATTTATCGGCTGAATTTGATCATTCTGTGAATTTGGGGACGAGGGGCGAATATAAAATGGAATAATGCAATTTTGGTTGCCGAAGACGCGCGGTTAAAAAAATAACTTTTAACCTTAGAGCTAATAAGCAGCAGGCATTAACAAATGAGCTCAATGGATTATTCTGCGGGCGCGTGCGGTGCGGGCCGCGGGGCGTCGGCGGCCATTAGTATAGCGCAACAGTGGTCGCCGGAGATGCGTCATTTTTAATCGTCGTCGTTTTTAATTTTGTTTTGAATTTTGTATGACTATAGTCATTATTTTTATAGAAAATATTCACATTTTTTTTTGATCAAGTTATCAATCCCAAGTGATCCCCAAGGCTCTGCCCACACCGGACAGGCTCGGGGCGAGAGGCCAGACAACAGAGCAGCTCAAGTGAGGGGTTCTCTCCTTTAGTCGGTATGGGCTATGGCACTCCTAACGAGTCCGACAGACGTGTCCCCTTACACCTCCGGGAGGCTGCGTGGCGGGGCTCCGAGGCATGCTACGTAAATGCGTAATCCCCTGCGTTAACAAATAAAGGTACCTCCGGTCGTGCCGGACCAATCATGTTGTAATTTGTAAAGCTTTTGACCTAGCGATAGTAATCAAAAGACGTTATTTGATTTATCATGTAATCCGAACAGTTCGTGAGGTCGCTTGTGGCGTCACCCGGCGCTGTCTGGCCGCAACCATTTAATTATACTCGTACCACTCGCCCACTACAAAAGTGCCAGTGTCGTCACCCCCAGGTAACGAACGTTGCGCCGAAGTCGCGCCGCTGTAACGTATTGACCAACACGTTTCACGACCAACTTGTAATTACTAACAAATTGCCGTTTCTGTCATTTAATATTTGCATGTTGCGTCGAGCGTGGACAGAGAAAGTTCCGATGTGACTTTGAACCTTTTTTTTGCTTTTTGTTATACTACTTGACCGACGGTGCGGTTACAACAATAATATTGCGGTCACCAGTCGTAATTACTTAATTATATTTCAACTTGGACAATGTTTACGTGTTATGTTTGTCGAATTTCAATAAAATCGGTCCAGTACTTTTGGAAATGAGTCCGGACAAGGCTAATTTCTAAAAGTAGGTAGGTACTGGACCGATTTTAATGAAATTCGACACACATAAGTAAAAACTGTCCAAGTGACACAATTTTTGTTATATATTAAGGTACAAAGGTACAAAGCAGTAGTTTTCGAGTAATTTAGTGCCGCCGCCCAGAACCACACGCTCGGACAAAAGTTTTGTCAGATCCATAGATATCAGAAGTAAATAGATGGGCAATCGAACACAATTTGTACGAGTTCAGATGTAGCCATGACGTTTACAACTACATATAAATTTGACATTTAGAAAACGTACCGTACAACACCTTCGAACATACCTTGGGATGGGACACGGTCGATAACGAATTATCGATATGCAACAGTATATTACGATATATTATGGCAGTTGAATGAATTATAATATAAATAAAATGAAATGACATTATTGTATGAAGAGCAATTCGTCTCTACTCGTCGTGCAATAATAGCGATTTCATTCCCAGGCGTCGTTTACTATTTTTAGCACGAGTGCGGTAAGTCCACCAACCCGTGAAACAATATAGGTAATATTAAATGTTTTTTGTAAGAGGTAGTGACACACTGCATGCATTGTCGCGTTTCGTGCAGTGTGTAAGTAGCCGGTGGCCCATCAAGGTGGGCGGAGAAAAGTGGGCAGCGCGTCTGTATAGCCTCTATACGAATGTCTATGGGCGTCAGTAGTCATGAATGTGGCTGCTAATGCTCGTTTGCCCCCCTTACCAAAAAAAAATAATTAAATAACATTATGTACTTAATAAGCAAACTTAAGGCTTAATAGTATACATTGAAGAAGATGCGGTATATTATTGCTTTCAGTAATATAAGCAAGCATATACCTAAGCTTGCAGGATTCTGAAGCCCAGGGGATAATATCGATATCTACGCGTATTTTACAAAACACATCATTATCTCGCCTATGCAATCAAAACGAGTTGCAGTTTTACGACTTTTTTGTGACGTTACTGCTTTCATTGCGTGTTCAGAATGGACTTGACACAATAAGAGCAATACTTAACAGGCAATGTATCATGTTTAAAACGTTTGATCTATTTGCAATTTAAGGTGACATTTTTGTTCTAAAATTTTTAGTTTTTAATTGAAAATACATTGAATGTAATTTTTCTCAGTACCTACATACCTATGGTATGTGATGCCACAATTCTTGTAGTTCTTTAATTTACTCCTATTTTTGCACACAACTACTGCCGCCTGCCGCCTGCCGCCTGCCGCCCGCCGCTACACGCTCGAGTCTCGTTGATGTTTCGCCTTCTCTCTGACACTAACATGAGGTGCAAGCACCTGGTTAAATAAAAACAGGAATTGAATAAGAACGTCGGTGTACAGTTCAACATTTGGTTTTATTATAAAATTAAATGAATTACACGTAAAGCGGTCGCGCGCTCCCGCAGGAACAGGACGCCGACGGGCGTGGAACAGCTGTTCAGTATTTACAGGCGCAGCTCGTCTCCCCGCCCCCGCCAGCGGCGCCGACCGGCACTGCGCCGACCCGGCCCGGCGCGAGCTGACGCGTCACTGGCAACTACCTCGCCTCTTTATTTTTCCTTTAAATTAGTATTGGTCACCTCCTGCTCAAATTGGTTGTTAAATCTTGAGGTGTTCGGGGAAACTTTAACGTTGAATAACTGATGTGATATCGAGTAGGGCATTGGATGTCGTCGCGCGTCGTGGCGCTTGTAGTAAATTACATGTAACCCTTCTTGAATATGATTGAGGAGCCCTGAGAGATCTGCCAGTCCTTTTTATTCGCGCATACATTTGACGGTTTGTTGCCGTCCTCATCTAGGTTCCACTTGGTAGGTGGTAGGTAACAGATACAGTTGAAGTAATATAACTAATTTGTTCTGTTCTGTCTCAAATATGGCCTTATCAAGCAATGCATTATATATTATGATATGCGCCTACTATATAATAAAGTCTGATATAGATGAACTCCATCCAGGTGGGTCACGTACGTGACCCCTGTTAATTAGTGTTGGTAACAGAAATTATTCAATAATGTCGATGTTTTTTAAACTCTGACTAGTCTTAACAATTATTCGAGTACAAACTTATTTATAGTATTTACAAATTTATTTACATTCAATAATAATTCTATCAAATTTTGGCCACATTTTATTAATAAATGACAAAATACAGCGTTTTTTAAGATGAAAATGATTTTTTATAATAATAATGTATATTACAACGTATTTATTTAAAATGATGGAGCACACCTAACTACTAAAACAACGTTAGGTACATTGCACATTTTTCGTTCCAGTAAAAGATACGCTACACACATCTAGAACACGGGTCATGTAATGAGTTCATTGAAATAAGATTATCAAACATGAAAGCAGAAGGGCCGGCGTGAACAAACGTGACACAATATTATGTATAGTCGTGTGTTGCAGAGCCCTGTACTGAGGCCGGACAACAGTAAGACGCGTGGTTGTGCGGTCCGGTTGTTTCATTGACACTCTCTGAACTCACGATTCATCTGTGGGAGTTTACGCTCGCGCTAGAACAACGGGCTCTCAGCTCTCTCTTCTAACAAGGACGTAGCTGTACGTAACTTACATATTACAGTCCAACTCCTAGTCTCCGTCGCTCTTACATTTGTGACTGGTCTAACATCAGGTTTCCCAACACATAACGGCTCAGTCAAAGTCCAAACACATGTCGTTTTTGGGCCTATGACAAAAGTATTTTCAGTCAAACCTAGGGCTATCTGTTTCGCCTGCCCTAGGTAAGGCAGAAGAACCCCCCCCCCCCCCGAAGTGCTGCCACCTTGTCATAGGGGGGGAGGGGGGGAGGCTAGCCTGTCGCTGGAGGCATCATGTTTGTTGTCTTGGTGTCCCGAAAAACCTAATTTGTTTGGACCTTGACTAAGTCTTCTTGTCAGACCTGATGTTTGACTAGTCGACCGAGGATGACGCAGCTCCGGCCACAACACATTATATTAAACAAAATAAAAACGTTTTCAATAGTAATGACATGGAGTCATGGCGAATTTGAAATAGAAAAGAGATTCCTAAGCGCTCCGAAAACTATCAGTTTTATCCTTGCCAAATGTTACGTGACCATGGTGGTTCTAACTAAAGAAGTCGCGATAAAATCTGTAAACTGTAGGTCATCCATCTACGTGAGTTTTATTTGTTACATTATATTTGTACTAACGTTAGTCAGTTTCTGTTCTGACGCGTTTAATGTGTAAACACTTGCGATGAAAATGAAGCATTCGACTAAAACGTGATCATTTACCAGTCGCATACAAATTGAAGGCTTAAAGTAATTTAAAAAGTCTTTGTGAAGTGTTCAGACATGAACGGTGTCAAGTCGGGATCTTTGATTTTCTTCTTCTTGTGGAGCGGACAGCTCTTCTGCTTGAGGCCGCTCTCGGACTTGTTGTGGGTTGGTTTGTAGTACATGGAGATGGATACACTTTTTTTTGAAGAGTGCTTCCGGCACGTCACAGATTTCACTTTGTCTATGAGAGGTAATATGTCGCGCGGTATAGTCCTTGTTCCGATGTTCACCTTGTCTTCATTCTCCGGCGACACCTCCAGTTGCTTGTGGTCGAGGCACGTGGATGTCATCTGTGATTAAGAAAAATAATTTGTGAATTCAAGAATGACAACGATACATAAGACAGTATGTTACGTGGAGTCGAGTCGGTTGTTGCAAGGAATTAATACGCCAGGCCGCAGTGACGTCACGGAGGCTAGCGCACTAGTACAGCGAGCACACAGTACACTCACCCGGGGCGCCCGCGCGTACCTCGCGGCGCGGCCCGCCAGCTCGCTGCGGAGCCGCCACGCCGCCTCGGCCGCGCGCCGCCGCCGCCAGCCCGCAGCGCCGCCGCCCGCGCTCTGCCATCTGCACACAACACACATGCTCAGCACGGCAATACACAGCGAAAATATAAAACATTTATATGTCAAAATGTCAACATCACTCTTATCAACGTCTAAACCGGTCTAAACGTACAAATATCTCAGTTACCCCGTGTTAAGTGTTTGAAGGCCACATACGTCCATACTTGAATAAATAAAATATAGTGCCACAAACATTTCTGACCCGGTCGTGGCGGCGCTCTTCTGACAAGAGTGACAAGTCTTGTCTAATTAAGTATTGCCATTAAATGATATATTCCGCTTTTTAGGGTAAAAATAATGTCCGATGCAGGAAGCAATTGAAATTTTGGCATCACAATACTAAAATCATGACAACTAATTTTTTATTAGTTATTTAGAAATAAAAGAATGTAGTATTATATTTTAATGTTGTAATTATGGTCGTGTAAAAAATCAAATTTACAAACAATCAACAATTTTACTTTATTCATTTATTAATGGAGCTTGGAGACGTTTCTCTTCTTGCATAAAAGAAAAGACTTTAAAAATATGTTCTCCCATCCCTTTAGGGTAAACGAGTTTTGTGCGTCGCTCCACTAATGAAACTGACAACAGATTGTCATTTCAAAATGACGGCTTTAGTTCCAGTCTTGGCCACCGGGTCAGATAAGTTTGTGGCACTGTACTTTACAAACTACAGTACATAATAATATGAAATATATACTTCGACTATTCATCATCAGGTATTACACAGGTGAAATATATTTGTAGCTCTAAATGATTCATGAATATAATATACGCACGCGCCTACACTTGTGTACACAGGGTTATTTATTGGCCAAGAATTTTAAAATAAGGAAGTAACAGTCCACGAGTGTGTTTTAAATATTATCGGCTAATTTTAATATTTTGTCAAATGAACATCGATATGAAATGGTCCAAAAATATCGTTCGCACGCGAAAAGTGTAAGGACCTTAACCAGCTGTCGCCCAACGCGCATAATTACGGAATTTCGTATCCACTTTGATTGTAACTGTTTCAGTTTAAACATAATTTTATCAAATGTTTAGATTGACAGACTTATGTACTCAAATCAAAAGTTTTATGGTCAATAATTAATTTTTATAAAGAATAAATTAAAATTTTCCATTAATACTTTGGCGAGAGAGTCTTATTACGAGAGGTTATTTATTTTTAATAGTGGACCCGCGGAGATCGAAACTCGGTCTTTTTTGTAAATAAAAACTAAATATTGTAATATGTTATGTCATCGTAACTAAGGTAAACAATTTATATTATATAGTGCCACAAACATATATGACCCGGTGGCCGAGACTAGAACTAAAGCCGTCATTTGGAAATGACAATCTATTGACAGTTTTATTGGTATTTACCCTAAAGGAATGCGGGAAATATTATTTTAAAAGTTTTTTTTATGCAAGAAGAGAAACGTCTCCAAGCGCCATTAATTCCGTTAGTAAAATTGTTGATTGTTGGTAAATTTGATTTTTTACACGACCATAGTTTTAACATTAAATTATAATAGTTGACTTTTATTTCAAATTTGTTATTTGTAATTATCTATTAAAACAATAATTAATTATCATGATTTTAGTGTTGTGATCGCATAATTTTAATTTATCTCTTCATCACACATTATTTTTACCCTAAAAATCGGGATTTTTATTTTAATGGCAACACTTCATTAGACTAGAGCGCAGCTGTTACCGGGTCTGATAAGTTTGTGGCACTATAATTTTCCACACTTGCAAGACACAAAAACTTCATCAATAATTACGTGTATCTTATTAATCAATGTGTCAAATGTATGATAGTGTGTGTAAAGTTTTACTTCTTAAATTAAAGTACTTTATAAATATTATTATTAAAAAATATTAGCCTTCTGCACTTCTCTTATACGTAAACTATGTGTGCCGAATTTCATGCTCCTCCGTCCGCGTAATTTTGTAAAAATGTTTCTAAAGTTTTTGCTTCACGTCCTATTCATGTATATGTCACCGTAACATTGTAAAAACCGTAAAATTACAAAATAACTCGGAAAATTGTAAACTGTAAATTTTACAGTTTGCTCCGGGAACATTATAAACTAACGAAAAATAATGTGTTAAATTGTAAATGATTTGTACAGTTTACAATCTTCCGAGTTATTTTGTAATTTTACGGTTTTTACAATCTTACGGTGACATATATACACTCTTTTGCAAAAAAAAACGGGCGGTTTTGATTTTTTTCTTTCCTGAAAACAATATGATACAAAAAAGGATTTAAGTCTTCTTAATATATTACTGGCCGGTCGTAAAT
>LUGF01009738.1:135105-145986 GCA_001625245.1 Calycopis cecrops
CGGATGGTCCGGTACAGGTTGGGTGATTCAAAAGGATAAAGCATTAGCATATACAAGATGTGCCCTTGAATATGCGCATGTGAGAAGAAGCAGCAACGCATCTGTGTGCTAACTGCTACTGTGCGGCTCTTCACGGGCGTCGGCAGTCTTCAAATGACTTACAATCCTATCCTAATAATATTTTAAATGCGAAAGTTTGTATGTTTGTTCGTTTGTTTGTATGTTTGTTACTTCTTCACGCAAAAACTGATGAACCAATTTTCATGAAATTTGGCACACACACTTGGATTAACACATAGGATAGTTTTTATCCCAAAAAAAATGTTCCTATGGGATGCCATGGGATGACTTTCCACGGGATCGAAGTTTGCGCGGTTGAAACCGTAGGACGCAGCTAGTATTAAATAAATAGTTGTTATTGGCCAAATCGGTACGAGAACCTTTACGTAGGTTCCGATCTATACGCGTATGTTTTGAGGGTGTCGTTAAGTTGTTAGACTTAGATTTGTAACGAGCGGGCCCCGGCTCCGGTACACAAGTAGACCCATTTACCCCAGGCTCAGGCCCAACTTGGAAACTGTAATTAATGAAACTTCTTCAACACTGAATTACATTTAGGTCTACACGAGTACGTATAGCTGTGTGAGGCGACCGAAGTTGGCGGGACAAGAGAGGAGCTCGGTTTGTAGCAGCCGAGTTAGTTCGTACCGACTGTTCCTCGGGCTGTCCCGATGATACAATACTTATTTCTAATTTTAAATTAACAATAAATTATCTAAAAACACAAGTGTTGCGAGGTCACAAGTTAAACAATCATAAACGAAATACAAAATCAAATTTAAAAAAAGACGTCAGTCCGCATCGAACGAGCCTTTGAACATATTTTCGGAGCCTTATTGATGAAGGAACACAAGAAGACAAGTCCCACATAAATAGCAGAAGTTGCCAGTGTTTAGTATGATGGCGCTCACACAGACTTCGATTGAAATTGATATCAACTTCTGTGTAAGTTCCGATATAAATTGCACGCGCAACTTTTCAAATTAAGCTGAGCGGAAGACAAGTCCTGCAATCAGTCGGCTAATAGGAAAACTTTAAGATTATTGCCTTCCAATAGTTGCCATTAAGAACCGCGCTATTTGTTACTTTTTATGCTCATAGTCTCAATTTATTTTGCTTTGCCTTTATCCCTCGCGATGTTTTTAACTGTAAAATTTAAGTTACATTTGATAGACGCATGCTAAAGAGGTTTTTTACCCAACAGTGTAGAACACAGCTTTCTATTTTTCTAATATATTTCTGTGTGTGTGTTTGTGTGTGTGTGTCTGCTAATGTGTGGGTGTATATAATTTATTTTTGTACGTTTTGTAACCTGAAGGTGGCAAAAAATATTTGTTACACACAGGCTTTTTGTACTTTTAAAGTTATGGCTAATAATTATTGATTTCGCGACGATTTCTTTACTTGTATTAGCTTACTTATATTAGTTTTTAAGATAATTATGTAACTTATTTCTTTCTATAAGTGACAAGGAACTAGCAGAACTGTTTGTGGCCTCTAAACAAAACGAGTTCTTGAAACCTACGAGTTGACAAGCGATGCGACATTTGTCCGTCCAGACAAATTGTCATAAAACACGGGTTTTATAATTCCTAATGAAAGTTCCAGAGTTCAGTTCGGGCGGAGCGCTGCGGCCGCGCTGTCTCGAGGCTCTAAATTGTTTCACTTTAATTAATTCCCAGCCCTCTAGGCGTTAAATATTAAATTATCATAATTTTGGATATAAAAACTAAAGTAACGCGAAATATTATTTTAATAAGCTTTTTTAATAATAATAATTAAGGATCTATTTTTTTTAATTATTAAGTCTTTGTAATTAGAAACAGAACTCGACGAGCCAGTTTCACCGAATACAATTATATTCACGATTAGCCTTTTTTTTGGTTACGCAGGGAATGCCTATACGTGCGCTACCCAGAAGCCCGGGTGGCTCAACCAGTGTCGGGCTCGGCAATTGGGTTGCCCTACCAACCAAACCCCTGCGGGTGTCTCACCTCCACGCTACGCCACGCGCCGCTCGTCCTGATCCACGCCGCCATCTGCTGATTTAGGAGGGAGGGGTGAAGGACTGTCCAGCTAAGCTGCTAATAGTCTGGCCTCTCCTCCAAGCCCAATCTGTCCGGTATGGGTAGCCCTGTCCGGCATAATCTTGGGGATCACAGAGGCACCACACCACGACAAGGTGGCATCATCTGGGGGGGTTGGAGCGGCGCGGCGGCTGGTCCCCAGCGGTATGTGCACAGACCACTCAGGTCGATATTGTGTGACTGTAATGTTGTCAAATAGCAGATCACTGACACTTTAGTACGACCGACATCATTTTGATATGCAACCATGTTGTAAATATGCAAATTCGTTTTAGAAATTATGAATTTACACAAAAAAATTAACACAAATAATAATGGTTTTAATTATTTCTAAATGACCTTGCCGCTCCGTCTATTTTATGTAAGTATCTAGTTTAGCTAAAAATTAAAAATAAATTATGAAACCGGAAAAAGTATGATAAGTAGGTGATACTTAAAACTATTTATAAATTAACTTATCTTATACAGGGCTACTTGTTAAGTTGACGTAGATCGTTTAGAAGGTTATACTTTGCATAATTTCTGACTAATTTTACTATAAAACACCATATTCAAAAACTGCGTGAATTCGAGATAATTATGGGTCTTTAAAATTTTTCTTTAAAAATCCTGTCTTTTCTTCCCTTATCCTATTTTTTTTAGGTTTTTATCATTAGATATACATTTGGTTGCTATTTTTGTGCAGGGAATAACTTGCTTTGTTGATATCTGCGCTAAAATTACAGTTTTGTTAATTAACTGGCTTGTTGTAGGTTAATGATTAAAAAAAGTCTGTAACTATTTTGTTAATATTAGTTTATTTTTGTGAAATATTGAAAAAAATATCTATTAAGGATTATCGGCAGATGAGTTAAAACCTATTTATGTTTCAATAGCTATTTAACAAAGTATAAAATTCTTGGATCTTATCCGAATTTTTAGACAATAATTTTTATATAAGGTACCTTTGGAATAGTCCCAGGCTGATTTTGTACAATAATTATTGTAATTTGATTGTATATCTTATATAATATGATTATGTACTTGTATTTTCATATTTATAGATACTTCCTGATGATGCCCGCTGAGTTTGTTTCGTCAGTTCTTCTCAGGACAGGGCTAAGGTTGAACCGGTGGTAGTCATAATTATTGACGATCAAAAAGTGATTTGTGTAATTCTATTTTGAAGAAAAACATTTTCATTTCATTTAATTATCTAAGTAGCTCTATTATCTATTATTTATTATCTATTATCTATTATCTAAATAATAATTAATTACTTAAGTAATAAATATTATTATTTACTACATTGTTTAGTATTTACGTAGGTCATTAATAAAGTAAAAATACTACTTACCTACATAGGAATTACTGCGCGAAATCCTACGCTACAAAACTACTACAAGAACCACTTCCAAAATAAACGAATTAGATACACAACGGGCTCGCTCAAGACTGGAAATGTATTTGTAAATAAACGAACGTGAACATGTAACAGTACAACATGGACTTGATAATACAAGTGCTATCAGTTTATACAGTTGTATCAAAAGTAAGTTGAGGCAGCCATCAACAAGATAACAGGCCAACTTGAGGAAAATGTCGCTGCGATCACTGCGCTTATATTTTATTTAAACTTAATTTTTTTGTACCGAGCGACTCTGCAGTCCCCGGCGGTTGATCCTTAACTGATAATATCGATGTTAGCGCGCCATTTGCTTGTAGTTTTGTCGTACGCATTCGATTTCCTATAGCCTTACAGAAAAAAGTCCGTATGGAGAGGAGAAGATTCCGCGGTGGACTTGCTTCAGATTAAACTTCACGATGTCTCATCTCGCATACCACAGTGTGACCTTACATGCATTTCATCGAAACAACTTACTGTGGTAAAGCAACAGGGGCTGTTACAAATGATGGTCAGATATGTATGTGTCGGGGCCGTGAGGTGCTCCGTCCCGCAGGCTCAGGACTCCCTGACTGTCCCTAGGGCGGCGACGAGGTCGTCGTGGTCGTCAGTTGAGCGACGTAGTGCTAGTAGTGCTTGTGACGTCGTGTATGTATCCGTTTCGGATGCTGATATGATAGAGGGGACCGCTAAATACGTTCATCGGCCGCGTTGGGTACAAGCTTAGTGCGAGGTGATTATGGTTCGTAGCTCAGTTGTTGTTTCAAAAAAATCTCAAATTCGCAGCGCCTAACGGTTTTACCCGTATAACGGGCAATGTCTTGTTCAAATCGGTATCAGTATACCTTGGTAGTTATCCCATGGAGTTTTAGAGAGTTTTTAGAAAGAGTTTCCGCGTTACGAAAATAGCGCGGATAGCCGGTGGGCGTCACATAAGTAATATCTCACATTTTGTACGATCTGGGGGTTGAATGTGAGTGGGAGCTGTGAGAGCAAACACTTCGCTGGACGAGCACCTCCGGCGGTGTAATGTGAAACCAACGCTTGTATCGTACAGTGCGACAGTAAAGCTGATGCTGACCTTTATAAACACCTCTATATAAGCAGCTGTAGGACGTTGCGACCGGCAACAAAGTCCCCTCCAATAATTCGCCGATACAATGTGAAACTCGGCAGGAGCGATCCTAAAACAACAGGCAGGTGAGAGCGAAGTTGTGTCACGTCGCCGCCGGCCGCCGGGTCAGATGTAATCTAATGTATCTTAGTTGTTCGCCCGCCTTCACAATAATCCCATTGTTTGCTCTGGATCGTGTTCAACTTACAGTTATGAAAATGTGCTGTGTTTTGTGTTATGTATTTCGGGTTTTAAGTTTTAGATTGGTTGGGACCGCTGGGACCCCATCGTTTGTGCAGATAATTGTACCGAGAGACTATTTAATTTTGCCTCTTGAAAGTTCTTTATTCTTATAAGAAGAGGAAAGAGGAACCCCTTTATAAGAAGAGGGGCCTACAGACAGTTGCGAGCGCAGCCGGAGGAGGAGCATCCTGCTCCTGTGCCGGTGGGAAGTTCGTTCTGTCTGCGAGAGCGCGGCCGAGGGAGTTGGTAACAGGACGGAAGCAGCCATTTTGCCCCGCAGTATGAATATACCTATTAATTTCTGTGCAACAATGAATTAATCATTAATCATTTCCTAAAACTCTAACGGAACTTGAATCAGAAAGTTAAAATTTTAAAATCTAATTAGTCGCCGATCTGTCGAAACTCATATAAGGATAAGTTTCAAATTTAAGATTTTCAATCTCAATTAAGGAAGTAACTAACGATAGATAGAATGCAGTTTATATGCACATTTAATAAAACTTAAAAACTGTAAAATTTAAACATTAAATCGTTAAAATCACAATTTAATTATAATGGTTGTTAAATGTAAATTTATTGTTCTTTGCAACAAATCTTTTGTGTTCAGTATTCAGTGGAAACTTAATTGATGTCTGTGTATCGTGTATTATCTTTTAGTTTTAAGTGCTGTAACCGTGGTATGGTTCCCTAATGAATAATAAAATAAAATAAAAATAAAAATAGATATAGATATATCTGACATTACAGTGCAGAGTTACCTAGAGTATGTCGGCGCGCACCAGAGGCTCACTATGTTATGAGATGTTCGAACTGCTCGTTTGCCGTCGCTGCACAGACAGCCCTAAAGTAAATGAAATAAAGAAAATACTTTCTTAGTCGTGAGTTATTTTGTTTTCATCTAATTTTACATTACAACAATTCAAATTAAAACATATTCCAACAACAAATCATTAAGTCCCGTTGCACGTTGGCGGGAAATGAGAAAGCTATTAGCGAGTCCGTGGAGCGCTCGCTACAGCAACAAGACGTCAGCACTACCACGTCGCGAGAGCGGCGCGGGCCGCGGCCGGGCGGGAACAGTTCTGCAACGTTCCGCGGGGGGCCAATTAGCGGCGTCTCAACATTTATTGTTCCGATACTTCGACCCTCCCCCNNNNCCCCCCGGCGCCGCGCCGCAATCAAATATGCTAATGTTTTAATTTGATAGACACTCCGGCCGATACTTATATTACAACTTTATACACTTTGTGAAGTTCTTTTGGTTACTTCTGGTGAACTTAGAGTATTGGCAAAGTCATTGAGGGTACTACAGTTAATACGTATACTGTTATATTAAAATCGAGTTGTGTTATAAATAACATCGAAACCTCATTTCAAAATGACTTAAATAGTATTCTGATAAAAAAAAATTAAGCCTTCAAAAAAGTCTTAAAATTTTACACACAGACCAAAGTACTTCCTACCGTCTTAGAGCAAGTATCGTTCGGTGACAGTTTAGATACGCGCACACATCTGTAGTACAAAAATGTGTAGTTTAGTAAGTGGAGGAGCGAGCGTCAGCGGGAGGACATGCAAGCGACCACTTGTACCTGACCCCATGAATATTCATGCGGCTTTTTAGACCCGCGCTGTTCCATTTGAGCGCTGAATGCAGGATTAAGGAGCAATAGAATGTTGGACTCATTTTAATATTCATTTGGAAGAGTTGATGCATCTGCTGCTTTTGTTCAGAGAGAGCTTACACTCCAACTCAGCCGACCTGGAGCCAGCGCGTGATGTGTCCTGTGTTAAGTATGTGATATGTGATATTTTGACTGCCTCGTGGTCTAGTGGTAAGCGTGTTCAACCACAGACGTGAGGTCCTGGGTTCGAATCCCGGGTCAAACCAAAAATTGTTATTGGGATTTTTCAATTTCTAATAACAGTCCGGAGTCAGGAAGTTGGCGGTAGTATACCCCCGTGCCTCGGAGAGCACGTTAAGCCGTAGGTCCTGCGCCTGATTTCTCACCGGTCGTGTCGGATTGGCGTCCCATCGGAATATGAGAATAAGGGAATAGAGAGTGCACTTGTGTCTGCGCGCACACTTGTGCACTGTAATATGTCCTGCGCATCTGGCTCGTCTCTATAGAGACGGCCGCCGTAGCTGAAATCGGCTAGGAGGACTTTATTTATGTGATATGAAGTAATCAAAACCTAAAAGGTCAGGGTACGTCGATACACAACCGCATCTGCGATTGTTGTGCGTGTGCCGATGTGTATGTGCGTTGCAATTTTGTGCCTGGCGATTCAACTTTAAGTTAGTCTCGTATGTTATAAAGCAGAATTATCCAGAGAAAACTCGGGTCGTGTATCTCAGCCTTGGCTTTATATTCTTATAAAACAAAATCGCGCCGCATTAATAATAAATAGCTATCTAATATCTCCTCCAGCTCTAAAGAGGGCGAGATGAAATCACATTTACGAGGGAATATATTGCATTTGAGAACACGTTATTTTCAAAGTAAATTGATGTAATAAAAGTTATATCGGCATAGTTTATGTTCGGGCGCGACTCGACTCGCGACTGATGTGCCACTTGCGCATTATCTCGATTGCCCACGAGCCCACGAGCCCATTGCCAATATTTCATAATGGACCATCAAAACTTTACGATCCAGGAGCCTACAGACGGAGATAAGGCCCGATACAAATCGTAAACTATTTTACAACCATACTTTGATATCATTATTAACATCACTTGTACGCGATATCTATTGTTCTATTTTACTTATTATAGTTCAGTACGGGTACACCGGCTCTGCTCACATTCTCACACTGCAAGTTCATACGACGTGCGCTCTAAAAAATTAACAAAAATAAGTTGGACCTTTTCGGGGTTTCCGATTACAAGGACAGTGTCATGTAAGCCAAATAAAATAGGCCAGGACGTAAAACTAAACCTCGAACGTGGAATACCAGCAGTAGCACGCTCGTAGCAGCGAGTGACGTCAGAGTAGCACTGCTACGTGGACGTGATCGAGGGAGGTCAGTGTAGCGGTGTTACGTTGACGTAACTGAGTGACGTCAGTGTAGTAGTGCTACGTCGACATAACCGAGTGACGTCAGTGTAGCAGTGCTAGGATTCCCAGAGAGGGACCTTGTATCGGCTAAGTCATATCGGTAATCTTATGCACTCATAAAAATCTATTGTCATGGTTCCTGTGTTCAAACTCCTACGAAGTGGATTTTTATGTAAAATTCGATAATCTGAGAATAGGCCATAAACTATATTTCAACTTCTATTCTCGTCGAGATCATCGTTCAGGTGTATTGAGATACGCCTGAGATACGGAGATGGAACTGTGGGGCGCATCTGGTATCTAGTATTATTATTACATTATTATATCAAGCCCATTATTTGTCCCATTGTTGGGCAGAAGCATTAGTATATAAGCAAGTAATAATTGAAAGTTGATAGAGAAAAACGTATAAATTAATATTCTTAAGTTTACGCGAAAATATTTTATTCATTCAGTACAATATAACTAATTTAACTGATTTCTTCGTGGTTTAATTAGTCAGGATGTAGTTGTTTAGGCAGGACTTAAGTTGTAAGTCACTCAAAATAGAAAATGTCACAAGATATTTAAATAATATACCAGAGAATGTTTGTTTATATTATTATTTATTTAGCGAGTGGTTATTGCAATACATGGTTGATAAAAACGAGAGGCGTTAAATGATACCACATATTTAGTGTATAACTTCCAGGCTACACAACAAAAACCAGGTCAATTGGAGCAATAGTATACACTAGAATTTTTTAAGGCTTTTTCTCACTTCGTAACAGTGGGTTGTTACTACTACGATAGTAATATAGTTCAATGCTTCGTACACGCAGTATCCTCAGCTGATGGCGACTATGGCAGGCCGGGGAGATTGCAGCTCGCTGTAGCCGCCCTGCACAAAGAGTGTTAACAATTTTTCACCATTTGACTTATTTGTAAAAAGTATTTTCGTATACTTGTCGCAAGCTTATTTTTAATAGTTTCGGATTAACTGTAGGCACTTATAGTGTATGTGGTTTATATTTACCGCCTCTCGCTTTTATCAACCTTGTATAGAATCAATAAACATTAAAATTGTACCCTGCCTTCATTATAATATGTGATAAAACACAAATCCTTACACAAAAATCCTAACTACAAAGAAGACTGATTCCTTCCAAGGATGATCCGTCTTGACCGCAAATGAGATATTATTTTTGTGGCAAACCTCAAGAATTTTAGCTTGTTTTTATTTTCACTAAAAATGTAAAACATGCACAAGGCGAGCTTATGTTCGTGAGGTACAGTTTGACCTCTGTAGTGCAGCCCACACGCACGTCCCGCTGCCCCTGTCGTGTCGTGTCGCTACTGGTCCACACGGTGGCCGGACAGTTTACTGAGCGAGCTCGCGGCCGCGTGCGGGCGGTACGTCGCGCGGCCGCGCTGTCCGCGGTGATTGATCGCTTCATCTCCGCTACATCGCTGCTGCCTTTCAGTTTTTTCTTCGGAACTGTGTTTGAGATAAAGTGACGTTTAAAACATTTTACGCTGTTAGCGAGCAGTTCCGTACCATTTCGCTATCTCTTCCTGTTTAATGTATCGTTGAACACTTATCTGTAGGATCACAAACGATATGAACGAATTCTTCATCCACTTCGCGACATGTGATTTCTAGATCACAAACAGCTTGTTAGATCTACATTTGGCAACGTCAGTAGGTTCGCAACGAATCATATTGTCTTTGATTGTACTGATATCGACTTGGAAAACATGTACAGATTTAATATTTACTATTATATGAAACTGTTTTGGCTGACTCTTTGCCCGTTACGTACTACCGTACTACTATTACGTTGTATTACATAAAAGCCTAAACTGACTGACTTATTATATATCAACGCACATCCGAAATTACTGTACCTAGAAACATGAAATTTGGTTGCTTCGAATAGAAAGAAACCCATGTAATGTTGATTCTTCTAGTGTTGTACTGTTACTGTGTGTTTAATCTCAATGCGCTTGTTGACGCACACTATGTCTTGTCAAAAGGCACGAGTGTGGGCGAATGTTATTGTTTATTCAATAGTCATGGCATCGTTGCCTTGCGGTGATTCTACAAAATATTCGGCGAACACGTTTTATATTGATGGAATTATTGCAGACCTAATAAATACTTTATTTTAGAAGGTTTATCAGGAACAGGACAGAACAGGACTAGTGCGCATTAGCCACTGGGTAAATTTGTGTGAGCAAGAAAACATATCCCAGCGTTATGTAGAGTTTACGAAACAGGCTTTACAGCCACTCACCTCTCTGCCGATCATTGTTGCAGGCTTCTTCCAATGAATAACGAGGAGACTATTGATGTCTGTTTTCTTTAACATTGAAATTAGGAAGCTGTTGCCGTAGTGTAGTCAGTATGGTGTCAGGTTTGTTCCCGCCTGCGAGAGTCCGGAGCATGAGCGCCGACAGGTCCGCACACCTCGTGACACAGGTGCCCGTCAGTATCGGAGGTAACTTACCGTACGGTGAAGGAAAAATAAGGTAAGAAACTTATACGATATAGGTATAATCAAATAGTACTATTTAACTTATATACATACATACCTATTTGACACGTATATCAAGTGGAACTAAGCGCTCCTTTCCCCAGCATATCTTTTCAACTACACTAGTACTTAGAAGCAGCTCCGAAGTTCAATGAGCTGTATGTATTAATTAGTATCTATGAGTACATTACGTGTGGAAGATTTGCCATGTGTGGAATATTATCATAAAGAGATCCTTTTAAATTTAAAGCTCAATAGGCTAGGCAAATATTTGACACTATTAAAAATATACTACGAATTATTGTCGATGTTTAGGATTATATGAAAAAAGGATGACTTGCTTAATTAAATTTTATTATAAAAGACCCTAAAACGATTTTAATATGTTTTATAATATATTTTATAATATTTTACA
>LUGF01009738.1:176432-189193 GCA_001625245.1 Calycopis cecrops
CCCCCCCCCCACACACACACACATCAAGAAGTCGTGTGCAAGCCATCTCCAGATATGATAGTTTGTATAAAGATGGAAAGATGTTCTTACGTATTAGTATGAAAATAAAGTGTTATAGTGTAATGTGGGCATCGACAGTAAATATGCATCACATCACTCTGTTTAGGGGTTACCACTAGCAATCTTGTGTTTTATCCAAGGACTTCTAGCACAGTTTACAAGACCTACGGTATATCTGGTACAGTCAACGCTACTCACCGCCTCGGTGTGGACGGGGTGCACGGCGAACAGCAGCGCCGCCAGCGCCGCGAAGGGCCGCTGCAGGCGCGCCACCACCGCGCTCGCCCGCGCCACCAGCGCGCAGCACGCGGCGTGCAGCAGCACGTTACACGCGTGCCACCACCACGCCGACAGCCCGCACAGCGCGTAGTTCACTCTGTAACAACATGCAAGTAGTAATGACAAACAATACGAGCAAAATGGCGAAATATATCAAGGGTCGCTGGAAAGATCATATCAGAGATTATAGTTTAGCATATTGGTTGTCTATGTTTAGTCATAGACCGTACACTGAATATTCATACCATAGACGATGTCTATGGTTAAGTACAGATGACAAGAGAGAGAGGGATGTCTGACATTACGACCATGACTTAGTGACAGCTACATGCATGTATCACCGTAGGTAGAGAGCTGCGAATTACCAGTAAAGATGCACTAACTTAGGCATCAGCTGTCTACCCTGATCTGTCAGACTTGTTCTACTTCCACTTGGCATGTGTATGTAACAATTATAAACACACGAGGATCCAAATTTTAGTTGGTTGAGTTTCTTCGGATAGGCGTCCCTAGTGAAGCCCAGTGAAGCCAAGAGGGATCCCAGGAGGGGACGCTCCGAGTGGGGTTACCCAGGGCCCGCTCTAGATGCGTCCACGGAGGAGGGGTCGTGAGAGGAAAGTCGTCTCGGTGTGTCGTTGCTGTGCACCTTGTCTTCCGCGACCGAACGAGGGCGCACCGTCAGATGCGTTGGGGGTGGGGCCTCAGAGGAAGAGGAGTTGCGGTGTGTCGTTGCCGTCCTCCCTATCCACTGCGGCCGCACGATGGTTGGCCCCTGTCGGAGGTCCTCAGCCGTCCTTCTGAATTAGCGGATGGCGGTGTGGATCGGGACCACAGGCGTGAAGTGCTCCGCTGGAGCATTGGGACCAGGGGTCAGGGTGGGAAGCTGATCGCATTGCACGGTTCCAACGTTGGAGTAGGGACTGCTCAAAGGCAGCCGGACAGTCCCCAAGGAGGAGAAGTCTGGCCTTTTCACCAAGGCCAGCCTATCGCTGTAGAGTCCCTTTGCTTATAGATCCGAAGCCCTCCAATTATAGCTGAAGGCAGGAGTTTAGTCGGTGGTGGCAACCCAATTGCCGAGCCTGACACTGTACCCGGTTGAGGCACCCGGTCTTCTGTGTAGCATACGTAAAAGTGTTCCCCTGCGTTACCAAAAAATAAAGATGACGTTCGTTACTCGTCCGGTTACCTAGATATTGCTTGTGCATTTAATGAGCTATTGAGTAATAGGAAGTTTCTTGTATACGATGATGTGACTACTCGTGTCTCAAATGTTGTACAAAACATCAGCAAGCTTTTAAGTCGTATTGTGAAGTAAGTATCGGTGCGGACAATGGTCTATTTACGTGGGAGGTTGTATTTGGGCCGCTGCGAGTGTTATCTGCGCGGTAAAGTAGCCGGGACAATAGCGACGGCTCGAGACGTACTACAGTGTCAGTACGTAGCGTTTTACTAGTCCCTTACATTTAGCAGAGCTAAAAACACATATTGTTAAAACGGAGTGCTCATTATGACTTATTTGTAGTTTGATTTCCAGTGGTTACGACTTACATGCCGATTAGCCAATAGTGGAAGCCGGAGATTTATTTACTGGCGATTTGCTGCTGGTATTGTTATTGCTAGCATTTACTATATAATTATTTAACCACGCCGTGAAATGTATTGTATCTGATATACGGCAGGCGTGATTAGAATATAGGATCTATTGACTCCAGAAAATAGGACGTACCCAGAACCCAATAAATAGCATGACCACATTTTTTTTGTTTTGTTCAGTATTCAACAAATAAGACTGTGGTACTGTGGTAATTGAAAAGAAAAAAAATTGCCTGAGTATAATATAAAAACCATGAAAATAAAAAGATCGGTGTCCCGAAATGACTATGTATAAGAGGCCAGAATATAAATCTCAGTGTATCAGCCTCAGAACAAAAATAGAACAAGAAACTTTACGTCTAAATATTATGTGCGCCGTTTCTCATAAAATTTGCACACCAAAAACCTTAGACTGTGTCATGTTTTCATTTAACGTGGATGTCGGCAGTTCTTTTAATAAAGTCCTATTTTATTTAAACACATTTTTCCTACAAAAATATGTTGTCATGCGGGAGTTCGCCGCAGAAATGCCTTTGTACAGCGTTTATTAACCGGCCGACTTCTGTCGGTACATTTTTAACGTACCCTTTGGAAGGTGCTCTTTTGATAACTTTTATGTATCATCAAAATATTCTGCCACAAAATAATATCACAAAGCGACGTGTAATTTTCCTTTTGGATCGTCCAAAAAGAAAATGTTCAGCGCGCGTTTTGTTTTTGCTCCATCGCGTGACTCGGCGACACTTCGCCGACGTCAACAATGCCTTCAAGGAAGACCGCGTGTTTTTATATTTTTTCATTTTCGCTCAGCTGTGCACTCGGCTTTGATCACACGATGTCGGTTGTTGGACGAGATAGTAATCAGAAGCCAGTTTGTTTATTGAATTTAATAAAAAGATCTTAAATATACTTTATAAGAGTTTTATATAAAGCTGTATTTTATAAGATTAGTATTTTTATTATTCCTGGCCTAGTAGGTATTATTAGAAGATAAATTATGGCTTGGGTTTGATACTTCGTTGTGTCATACCATTAAACACTTAATAATGAATAAGATGTATTTTGCTCCTGCTTCTATCCGCCTGCTAAATGTCCCTTTTCTAAAATGCCCTACACAGTCCTCGCTACTCGCAAAAAGCATCTAAGATACCATTAGCATTATTTACTACTTTTCCTTAGCTTTTGTCTTAGATATTCGAGAATGACTATTTGCACAGAGTAGCGTAGCGCAGAGCACGAAGTACACATCTGAACTCCCCGCAGTGTATTTGGAGCCGCCTGTATAACACCGCGATGTATATGAAGCTACAAATCAGCGGCCCCTCCTTTGTTCCCTCCACTACACAAATTACCCGAATGTTCTGCGGCGCTCGGGCGCTCGGGCGCTCGCTACAAAATAAAGGATCTCTTTACCCTCACCTCGTGCGGATCAAATGAATAAAAATGGCGACTTCCGTTTAAATAATAACTAGAAATATTTTATGTTTTCGTACCGGCGGCTCCCGCTCGCTTCGCTGTATCGAGTAAAAGTTGAGAAGAACAGCAGACCACCGTTTACTAAACACGTCGTACGGTATGATCGTACTAATTGATGACTAGTTAAGATAGATAAAGTTAAAGTAAAGCTATTTATTTTATATACGTATTTACAGATACAGAGACTAGGTACGTGGCAGTAACTGATTACGATTGTCCTCGGACACCGAATCACCACGGGATTGATGGCAGCCCATTGGGCCATTAAGATGCCTTAACATCTCGACGTAACAGCCCTTACTTCGAATATTTTTTAAAGAAACTGAGTGATATTACTACTATTGCTGAAGAATGATATTGTCCTAGCAAAGATCAGTTACAATGAGGGCACCACAGAATCTATGTATTGTAAAGGGAGGGGGCACCCCGCATGTTGTTGAGAAGAGAATAATATTTATAACTGCTGGTATTGCTGATGATTCGGTATGTAAAGACGAAGCAGGTCACTCGCTAGATGACAATTACCGATAGCCGCTCGTCCTCCGGCGGAGGCCCGGGGCTCGTGGCGCTCGGCCTCCGCAGCACACGTCTATGTTAGCCCCGTTTCATCTGTCGCTGAAGCACGTTTCTAATGAAAGCTAAGTATTCACTTCAAAGATGTTTGATTGTTGCTGTTTGTACATACTCCTTTAACATAAATTCGTTTCGTTTTCTTTGTCAGAGTTGCAATGGCCTCAACAAGCGTTTGCTTGTTATTAATAAAGTACATACTTCATTAATCGATTCCAAATATTTTCAGAATGATCTCTGAATGTTTGAGTGTAGGTGTATATGTGTATAATAAGGGCGTGTTTACACACCTCCGTCATGTCCGTGTGTACTCAACAAACGGATATGAGGACGTCAGTCGGAAAATGAATGGAATATTTTCCGGGGACCTCAAAAACGAGGGAGCGCGTAGGGCCGGCTGCAGGTCGACCGCTCTCCTCAGGTGTGGCTAAATTGGCTTTGACGATCCCAGGATTAAAACAATATTTTTTATTTTAATTCAAATATCTTTGAACTGAAATTAAAATCAGATCCGGCAATGATAATATATTTTTAGAGGGTAACTGTGAATAAGATGTGACAGGCCACCGACTGTAACTCTACAAGGCGCAGATCCGCCCGCATATGGAGTACTGCTCCCACCTTTGGGCAGGGGCCCCGAAATATCAGCTAGATCCATTTGACCGTATTCAAAGAAGAGCGACTCGAATCGTTGATGACCCTCTTATTTCCGGGCAGCTCGATCCTTTGGCCCTACGGAGAGATGTCGGTTCGCTCTGCATCTTTTACCGTATTTTCAATGGGGAGTGTTCCGAGGAATTGTTCGGCTTAATACCAGCAGCTGAATTCCATCATAGGACATCGCGACAGAACTCAAAGTTCCATGCCCACCATCTCGATATTCCTAAATGTAGTACTGTGCGGTATAAACGCCATTTTTTACTGCGTACAACAGTACTAAGGAACCAGCTGCCTTCCTCTGTATTTCCGATCCGATACGACTTAGGGATCTTCAGGAAAAGAGCATTTCTCTTCCTTAAAGGCCGGCAACGCGTCTGCAAGACACCTAGTTTTGCGGATGTCTATGGGCGGCGGTAGTCACTAAGCACCTGCTCGTTTGCCCCCTATACCATTAAAAAAAAAGATGTTTATGGACGTCGGTAGGACACCAACTGAGTACTCGTTTGTCCCTTTCGGAAATAATAATAATATTTTTGATTTAGAGCTAGGCGCAGGTGATGATAACGAGTACCCTCACACTCCAGTGTAGAATGTGAACAAGCTACGCAGCGTCGCTCGGGAGCTCTCGAACGTTTGAAAACTTTAATTATTTCTCAGGTAAAAGCTTTCCAAGTTGGCCGAACTATGTTAAATCCTGTAAGTAGGGACTTCGGTCAATGATTTCTGAAGAGATCAAAGAACATTCTCGATTAAACTGCGAAATACGTAAGACTTTATACGAGCATCACTGCAAATTACTTAAACTGATTGGAATTTCTTTGCTAAGTGAGCCATGTCGTAATTAACTTAAAGGAAAGGCCGCGTAGAAGTATACGCCTAATAGAAAAAAAGTGTATTTGTTTGTTTGTACCAATAAAAATAACCAAATAAATAATGAAAACAGCTCTTTGTAACTGCTTCGTAATGCGATTGGAGTTTACGTTTTCCTTCGACTCTTAATTTGCCCTACACGTTAAGAAACATAAACACACTTCACCACGCACTCAACTCTGCATCACACACGTGTAACAACTGATAACAACAACCACAGGACACATTAAAGTTACTCTGTAATTCGACAGAATAAATTCTCGCGTAAAGAGCGCACGTCAGAAACTTTAGCAATACTTAACGTTTGATACGAAGATCCTTTGTCTGGCGCCCGTCAGACGGTAACGTGCTCAACCCACCTTCAAAGTGATACGAGATAGCGGATAACACAAAGCCTGCCCCGGCCGACGTGGCTGACGTGTTGTACACCCGCGAGGTATTCGCCGCTGTAGCTCGGAACGTGGAGTGAAATGATTTAAGACAATTGTAGTTATAATTCGCCCGTTCGTACCGTCGTGGAAATTCTTACCCCCGAGTCTCAGCAATGCGCTTCTCTCTTGACGTTAAACATTTCACAACATATTTGTGAATTTTAGTAATTCATGTTTAAGTACAAAACGCTCGGAATTAAATTTTTGGAAACGAGTCGGAGTCTGTTGGAAACTATAGGTGTCGCTATAAACATACACAGAAACTAGAGAGGTGTTAAATACAGGCTCGTGCCAACCACACACTCGCCGGCGGCGGCGTCACCACAGTGTAAACTATGGAAAAATTATAAAATGGTTAAAAAGAACTTTGTTGTGCATCTTTAATGCATTTTTTTTAGACCGGCATTTAAATAAATTAAATGGTAGTTATTTTTAGGGCGTATTGTAAGTTGTGTAACAGGCCGTGTTGGTGCTAGTTGCAGTCGATTTTTGCGACGATTAAGTAAAGGCAGGGAGAACACAGTGCAAGTACCGACAGACTTGTCTCGCTCCTCCACGTTCAGAGACACACACATTAATAGCATTTTGCACGTTGATTGCGAGCAGAACGGAATAAGAGCCACTAACGAGGGGCGAGGAACATTACGCAGATATAACACGTGTTAGCCCAAACAAATTGCCAGGAAAATAATCTCACTTTCCTTATTAGGTTAAACGGCCATTTTGGAGTTGTGCGTTAATTTTCATGAGCCCCTAGTTCCGAGGATGTTGATTAAATTAGTCCCTCGCTATTAATGTACTTGCGTCGGGCTCACGTATGGACGGACGAGTGGCGTTTCAAATTGTGTCTTAATAATGTGATAAAGGGTGCGTTTTGATTTGTGGACGTTGAAACTATGAGAATATATCCGACGCCATATTAAATATATCGGATATTTACACTAGTAATTACTTTTATTGGAGATTTGCCGTTGGTAACATTTCGAAATGTTTCTTGACGTTATTGATCGCATTACGGTTGAATCACAGCGTGAATCTGTGAATTGTAAGAGAAAATCAAATTGTATTAAACACTCAAAAATTGCCTTTTGGAAATCTTTTTCGGAAAAATTATCAAATATCAGGATCAGCATCATTATATTATGATAATATTCCAATTTAAACAATTTTATAAATGTAAATATTACTAAATGTACAAATAAATATAACAAATTTAGTTATTCGAGAGTAACTCTTTTAAATTTAATGCAACGAGTATTAAATTTTACTAAAGAGATCAAAGAGAAGGTAAAATACTTAACTATTTCAATGGTAATTCTGCTTTACAATTGCTGGCCGGTGAAGGTTGCTTGTAACTTGGTTATGGACAATAATGGACTAACAAAGAAACCTTTTCTTTTAACATTTATTATTGCCGCGCCGCGTCGGTACAAAATATAAAAATATAAAGTGGCCTCGTCCACCGAAACTCCCCTTGACGTTACTCAACCGAGGGTTCGTCAGCTCGGAATTCGAAATGAATAGAAATGAAACTCGGCTAAAACATGGTCCACCTTGAACTTCTTATAATGTGGAAACTATTTTGGACATAGGTACTTCTGAACACTGAGAAGAGTAAGGAAGCGCTTAATGGTTTACGAGATTTTTAGAACTAATCTCAGAAACTAGTAAACCGATTTTGTTGAAATATTTGCAAAGATTTTTAACTTTGCCAATCCTCAAATGTAGGCTACATTTTATTCCGATTCATAAAAATGTAAAGTTTTGCCATGGAGCCAGTGATGCGTATCCGTCCATTTATTTTACGTTAATCAAGTTGAAGTCTTTTCTGTAAAGCAAATTGTTCGGTTCTGTGTTGATTTAGATTTCTTATAGGACTCAGATTCACTTTGTTTGATAAAGAGGTAGATATGATTTTCAAATAATTATTCTGCGTTTTTCTTGAAACAGCAGATTCATATTATAATTAAACAACATTAGGTCTCTTGGCTTCTTTCTCATTCGTAAGAATGGCCCTATTTATAATCACTTATGGTTTTGAAAGAGATAATAGGTAATTAAGGGGTGAAACATAAAAAAGGCGTCCAGGGCAGGGTTCCTTGAAGAGAAAATAAAACTACAAAATACGGCAGAAGAATGGAAACGCGAGAACGTACTGTACACTGCCTTTGGTTACAGTATCAAGTACATGGAAAGTTCCAGTCGAATTGTGTTGATACCTCTCGCTCACATATGTTCACACAATGTTGCTGCGGCTTCTGATACGGCGGCCCAGTGGGTGGATGAAGAAAGGAGGGCAACGCGTCTGGTCATCAAAAATTGTAACTGATCGTATGTACTATAACAATTAATGAATATGTAAAATGGCCTCTCTCGTATATAGAGACTGTTTCGATTTGTATAATCTAGGCATGACATTTCTGAAGTTATACAATTTCTATTTGCACACGAAACTAAAAAAAAACCAATAATATATAAAATGTTTAATTACATTTATTACATTAATTACATGTCAAAGTTACTATCAAAGTTCAGTCCCAACTTCTGCTTTGTTTTAGTTTATTTCTACAATAAGCCTGGCGACGGTTAATTTAAAAACCACTCGAACAACAAGCTGGACGCAGTTGCAGGGCACCACACCATAACTTATTATTATGAAAACATTTTTGAGCGCATGTTCGAGTTCGAGCCCATGAATTTTAAAACAAAATGTGTACAGTTTCCGCTGTAGCCGGCAATCCGGGTATTTTCGGAAAATGTTTGTAACGCTTTTTATATCTTGTGCAGGCAGTAAAGTAAACACTATATTCTATACCTACGACTGTCATATCCTATGAATATACAAGGTAGATAAAAGCGATAGGCATTAAATTAAATCATATACTATAATTGCCTACAGTTAATCTGAAACTATAAAAAAAGTTTACGACAAGTATACGAAAATAATTTTTTTAAACAAGTTAAATAGCGAAAAAATGTTACCCTGCTGTGTGCCGGCGCGAGTCGCTAGCGGCAATCTCGCACGGGGTGAATGACCCCGGCGCCGGCGGTCTATGGGCGGACAAGCGCTCGATCAGCTGATGATACAGATACGAAGTGAGAAAAAACTTTAAAAAATTGCTACTATTGCTCCGATTGATCTGATTGTCTTGCTTTTATTAACCTTGTATAAAGAGCTGCGTCACTGGTCAGGTCATATTAATTCACTAATTAACTGTTACTGTCTGTGATGTGTGCGACCTGGCCATCGAAGGAACTATCGCCTATATAATGTTATAATTATAATATTATATGAAAGTTCCTGACCGGATTTCGGCGTCGGGATCTTCTCTTTAGAGATTTGCTACCGCAGAGAGTACTGAAGTACACAAGTGTATGCCCAGACACAGATGCACTCACACTATTCTCTCACTCGCATATTCCGATGGGAGCGCAATCCGACGCGACCGCAGAAGTCAACCGCATCGGCTGAACTTGTTCTCCGAGGTCCCAGGAGTAACGTCGCCACCTTCATGTTCCCACGAGATATCAAAAAGTAAAACAATCCCACAGAACACCAACCTGGGAACCGAGGAGCAGGGCGGAACACGGCTGTCACTAGAGGTCGGTAAATAAGATAAACAAACTGAAATAAAACTCCTGACCTACATAAAACGCCGCGTACTGGTGTCTCAGACACCTCACGAAATATTCTATTTGTGCTTGTGAGATCTCTGAGGTTCTGTGCATTCTTCTTGAATTAAAAGAAAAAAACATCTACAATATTGTATCAGGTAAGCACGCTATTCCACGCGGAGCAACCCGAATTCAACCGCAAATTAGCGCTACGTTTACTAATTTTAGAGTTGAAAAAATAGAATAATTGGTTGCCAAAAAGTAGAATAACAACTAACTAATAGCACCTAATAGAAGTAATACCGCATTCGCTGCAGTGTAGCCCTGCCCTGGGTACTGGGAGAGTAGACAATGGTCCGAGGAAACCGACGGACCGGACGGACGTGGCTGCACTGTAGTGGACATGTAAAATTAAGGCAACGTAATTATTTATCTTCAGTTGATATTTACGTACGGACGTCGGTTATTACGTTCATTAATTGAATAGCGTGTAATTACAATTAATAATTCATCTATATCGATAACTATATATATAGTTATCATCTGATATCGATATCTGACTGGTCGTTTGTCTCTTGCTCTATAAACCGCCCCGTTAGTGCACTAAAAGCCTCCCCTCACAGGTACACGCTCGGGCACTGCGAGACTCCCGTAACTACAACAACGATGTATTTCATCTACACATTTACCCGCGGGAGCTCCACCCCTCCAAAGAACAGCCTGATAAAAATTGTACGCAATATACATTACATACAGGGGACGGATACAAAGTATTTTCTTGGGCTTAGTAACTTGTTTATTTATAGGAGTCAATGAACCGTCGGAGGCCGTGATGGTAAGCGACGCCGCGTACCGCCGCACACGTACATCTGCACACCATTATATTTTCCGCCCGTTAGATGAACAGATGAACTGCGCTACAGGTCTGCTGCATTACAGTGCAGTGCAGATGTTGCTGGGCGTCAGAGGTTGCTGCGGTGTTTTTTGGTGATTTCTTGTTTTGAGTAAAACTAAACGTAAGCGTTTAGGAAAGTGATAACCTTGATCATACTCGGACAATAGCCCGAGCAAGACTACCGCGGTAATGTCAAATAAAAGAAATTATCTGTCAAGTTTTGAAATAGCGGTTTTTTATGAGATATAGGGGGCAAACGAGCAGGTGTTAGTGACATCCGCAAAACTAGTTGTCTTGCAGACGCGTTGCCGGCCTTTAAAATTTTCGGTTTTTATAGCAGGACAATCACATTTGGTGACCAGCGATGCGCGACGCCTAATCTTTGAACATCATCAAATTTCTTGAATCCATTTCGCATAATGGGATGGATCCATATGAGTTAACAAAAAGTCTGAAAATAATAATTTTGTGAAAACAACAAACTTTGTATATTTGCCCGTAAAGCATGTTCTCATATTTATTTTATTTCATGACGTATCGGTTAACAGTATTATTAAATAAAAAAAATAATTAAGTACATACAGACAATAGAGGAATGAAAATGATTTTTCCAAATTGAATTTTACATAATAAATATATAATAATATAATACTACTAGTCTTGGAACGACAACGATCAAATCTAACATCGTTCTAACTTAAACGGCTCTCGTTATTCTGTTAATTAACAATAAAAATTTATCGTCTTAAAATTATTACACGGAAATAGTCTGGAAAGAGCTTATAATCAACTTATAAACTATCTAACTATCTGTTACATTATAGTTTCTTTTTTCTTACAAAATTCTTTAAAGACTTTTCCAATTTGTTTTTGTTATCCTTTTGTAGAAGCGTATGCTTTGCCTTATACATTGTCTTACTCTGCTATGCTGTGTAATGGTGAAATACCATTCGTAAATATATTACATATAATGTATTACGTAATATAAATACTGTGGCCAGTTTCAAAATGTTGCAAGGCGCGTAAAGTAAAATTCTGTAAGAAGGGAAACTTGTGTTCACATCGTGATGAGATCATTGGAAACGGACAAGGAGCCGTCAACCGGTCCTGCGGGCGGTTACATTTGTTCTGTAAGGAGCGGCGGCTGCTGCCCGCCAGGCGCCCGCGCCGGGGGCGTGTACACAGTACAGTTGATTCCAACTCTCCGTGTTTTGATGTGTGACATTGAGTGAGCGATTTGTTAATAGGAGTTAGGAGCTACACGTTTCTAACATCCAGATTCCAGGAACGTCACCCGTCAGCCGTCACAATCTTCTATATTCTTTCTTTATCGGTGCCACTGGACTGACGCATTTCAAGAATTTCAATGCCATTTTCAAGAAAGGCCAAGATGGAATATTTCCTGCCACTTACGTCCATTCAGTACCACAGGAGAAGCACGACCGGGGAGACAACTCTTTTTCACACGATACAGCCGGGATGTCGCAGCCATTCTGTCGAGTTCCTTGGGGCTTGTGAGTTGCCGGTGGCCTACAGGAGGAGAGGAGGAAAAGAGGGCAACTCATCTGTGTATTGTGCGGATGTCTATGGGAGTCAGTATTCTTCAAAATAACACTAATGCTTGTTTGCCCACTTAGTTATAAAAAATATTATCTACTAAGATTAGGTAAATTAACTGCAGGAGAAAGGAACAGAAAAGTGTGGGAATAAAAATTGTTTAATTGTAAAAATGCAGTAATTAATAAAATATTTTTATACTAATTGTATCTTTCATTAAAAATCACAACAATTTATACGCAGGCTTCGTCTGCAGAGTGCTGATCCTACCCAAAGTTCATAAAATTTGCTAAAAATGTAAACTTCGGCGGAGCCCAACTTAACAGTAAGTCCTACACGAAGAGAAAAAAATGGGGAGCTCAGTGTGTAAAAAATTTTGAATCTAAATAATTTCAGCATGTCATGAAGTCTACTCGCAGTAAAAAAATAATTGATATGTATTTAACATAAATTAATCAAAATCTTTCGAAGCTGTTTGTATGAGTGTTTAATGTTTATTGCTCCAGCCTCGAGTACTAAATGTGTTCTTGCTCTCATGTATTTGATATTTGTGTCTTTATGAGAATAAATTCTTGATACCTAAAATAAGGAGGGTAAATGTCCATAAAAAACTCCATGCGGATGATTACTGAAATTAAAATGAAATGTAATGAAAATGTTTTATACAAAATAGATTTACAAAAATTACTTTTTGATCGTCCACAATTAAATCTACCTAATTTGGTTTCGGTAGTCACCAACTCTCTAACTGTGCC